>JAGKTI010005116.1:13330-25539 GCA_018397915.1 Birgus latro
AGGGGGAGAGAGAGAGAGAGAGAGAGAGAGAGAGAGAGAGAGATTCATATTCAATGAACTTCATGTATGACATGAGACAATTTTCTAATCCATATGCTTAATTACTGTTTCAAAGCTTATAATCATATGAGCAGGCTATGCCTAAAATTAATAAAGTGTTTGGCTAGAGGTTCATAGGTTATCTATTTACATCATTTCTGACATAATATGCAAGCATATCTTATGGAAGAAAAGAAAAAAAAATAGTGTGTAACGTAAGGTATGAGTTGGGACACAGGAGAGAAGAGAGAGGAGAGTGTGACATCATCACCCTGGTGTGGCCCCATTTTCTTTCGCTCCCTTGCGGCCCATGAGTAGACATTGTACTCTATGGATATTGGTATCGCTTGGGCAATATGAAAAGATGCATATGATTGGTCCAGACTTGAATAAGCAGTTGTGATCGGTCAGCTTCTGATTTTGCGTTGCTCTGCGTCCTGTAATAGGCTGAAAATCGATTCCTGAGTTTGAGATGTAACGAGCGACAGCCAGACCCACTTGTGATCGCTCATAAACAGATGTTTCCATTATCGGTCCTGCTTATCTTTCCAATACCATATACACGAACTAGGGTCATACTTATACACGCCGAATGAGATCAGGTCCTTATACTGCAGGGTTCTATGCGGTCATATCTCGTATGGAAGGGGGGTGCTGCTTGGCCTGTGAACCCCTTCACACATGCTCTCAACGGCTGTGTTCCCGGGGTCCACAGGAGCCTTACCTCTGGATCGGCCCCATAACTGATCTTTTAAAATGGATTTTATGCCAGTAATTATGGTTAATATACAGGAGGTCTGAGTCAGGATTTTCTCATGAATACATAGTGGCCCCTATTGTAGCTGGCTAGTGTATTGGAAAAGCAATTTTGTTTTAACCAAAATTAACTATTTTTTTTTCAATTAATGAACAAACTTACAACAAAAAATATACAGTAACTTTGATCTAAACAATTTTTAGGTCTCAAAATTATTTTTTATTTTTTCGGAGCCTACTCTCTCCAAATCGCTACAACTTTTTTAGATTCATTTTTAAACCCCCCCGCGTTCACACGTGATAAATTTTACCATAAAAAAAATAAGTTCTGTTTTTTTTCAATTGTAGTGAAGTAAAAGTAATAGAAAACAGTACTTAAGTAA
Source organism: Birgus latro (assembly GCA_018397915.1). Lineage (NCBI taxonomy): Eukaryota > Metazoa > Arthropoda > Malacostraca > Decapoda > Coenobitidae > Birgus > Birgus latro. Next base: position 14,509 of record JAGKTI010005116.1, read on the forward strand.
AAGTGAAAGTACTGAAAATGTTGAGTACTTTTAAAAAAGTAAATACCGATAAAAGGTACTTAAGTACAGTACTCAAGTATTTGTACTTCTTTACATTACAACACTAGTACAGGGGAATAATTACACCTGACTTCCAGTCGTCCGGGACTCTACCTTCCTCCCAGGCCAATCTGCACACCTTTCACGTCCATGCAAGTACAGTAAAAGTCCATTAATCTGAATAGCAGTGGACCTAGAATCATTCGTATTATCAGATTTTTCGGATTTTTGGATGGGTCCCGTAAGACACTTCATTTCATGTTTAAACTGAAATTTTACCGAATGGATCACTTTTCATTCATTCATAATACAAAATGGCACATATTAACATTACCTTACGAATTACACAAATTTTTTAATTAATAATGTATTACTGAAGACACGAACTGTAACTGGTAAATTAAGAGATGTTATGGGTTGTTTAACTCACCAGTAATGCGTAATATTGAAAACAGCAGTTGTAAGCAGGTAAACCAATTAGAGAGAGTAAGTCCAGTGTTAATAATAATATGCACGAATTGTAAAAGCACATAAACTTAATATGTATTACTGTGGAAAATTCATTAAACCTACGGTACAGATCCAAAAGTGGTCGGTTGTTTACGAGGAGTTTCCAATCCATGCATTATCTGATCCTTGGCCACACCCATCGGCACTTTGGTGCATTTGGCGCCCAGTTTGAATTTTTTTAATTTTGATTATTTTTGCTTTTGGAGTTTTTCTCAGCCTTCTTCAAAAATTTGGATTATTGGGATTTTTCGATTATCAGTGTTCGGATTAACCCCCAAACCGCGGGGTTGTGGGAGGCGGTCCTGGCACTTCTCGCCGGTGGTAATTCGCGCTCTGACTTACCTTTTTAAAATAATGGCCAAAACTAGCCTGAGTGATAAAAATATCAGTCAGGCTTCTCCTAAAAGTTTTCATATATATTTATATATTGACAGCCCTGGCTACTTAAAAAGTAAACTGAGGCACCCAACTGATGGCCCACGGCTCGAGCCATCGCCACCGAGCGTCACGAAAGCGACGGCCTGCAGTTTAATAGTTAATGGACTTTTACTGCACTATCTTTCTCCCATACTTCAGCATTTCACCACACACTCCATCAATTCCTGGGGCTTTCCCCATTTTAACTTTTACTATCACTAGGGTTATTTTGACCACTTTTCAGGTCTACTTATGGGGGGTGGGGGGGGGATGGAAATGGCCGGCATTGTTGGTCACACAGCCTCCCAAACTTGGCACTGAGGGCCAAAAAGCCGACAAAAGCTTTGGCACTGAATGGGTTAAGAAGCAAAACGGTAATAACTTCAACAGTCGGGCCCTTAACCCAGCAACTGTGGCATTAGGTTTCCTGGTCTCCCCCCCCCCCCACACACACACACACATGCACAGGAAATGGGGGGGGGGATCTCAAGAATAAATTTTGCTTGTATGAAATGAAAGAATGCATGGAAAAGTATTGGAAAAACAAATATGAGTTCATTATTTACCTTAGTTCAGCCGTGGTGAACTAATGAAGTTGCACATCTTGGCCTTCCTGGGCAGCGGGAGGCGAGCAAAGGTGATGTACTGGTTGGGGAGATACTGAAGATGCGTGGGTGGTGATGGAAATAGCTCAGTTGAGATGCCAGATGGCACTAGAGGACTTATGGGAGAAATATGTAACTTGCCTGTTTCAGAAAAAGCTTGCTTATATGTGTGCATAGCAGCTACAAGTTTTCCATCGTATGAAGTACGTAGCAGGTATTGGGTTAATCACAGATAAATGGAGAGCACACTGATGATGAAACCAAGATGATGAAAATTCTTAATATTTTCCTTGCGTCAGCATTTACAGTAGAAAATGTACATACCGTACGAGTCCTGCAGTTTTCCCAGTTCCTATAGAAGAGGGCAGCATAATCAGTGATATTACAGTTTGTTATCGCGATGTGTAACTTGCAGTTAGCAAATTAAAAGAGAAGAAAACTCCAGGACTTGACAAAATATCAACATTTGTACAGAATGAAATATCAAAGCCTTCATCTGAACTTATTAACTTATCACTAAGAGTAGTAAGGTGTCACAAGAATGGAAGCTTGCAAACATAGCCCCAGTATTCAAAAAGGGCAACGGAGCACAATCAGAAAACTAATGTCCAGTTAGTTTAAGATCAGTGGTTTACAAATTGCTTGAAATTGTTATCAGAGACAAGTTTGTGAAACAGAGAAACAGTGTCATCAAAGATTTGCAACATGTTTTTTGGAATAATCGCTCTTGCCTCATGAAGCAGTTGGACTTCTTCATGATATAATGAGCATGTACAAGAAGACTAAATCTGTTGATGTTGTCTGCCTCAATTTTCAAAAGGCTTTTGACAAAATTTCACAAGAAAGATTCCTTCAGAAGCTAAAGGCACATAGTTTCAATGGCAGTGTGCTTGGGTTGGTGGAAAATTTGCTCACTGGACAAGAGCAAAGAGTTGTAATAAATGGAAGAGAGTCAGAGTAGATAAGTGTTTCAGATGGAGTGCCTCAGGGTTCAGTGTTAGATCCTATTCTTTTTTTAATGTACATGAATGAGAAGGATTATGTTGTAAGATTTCAAAGTTTTCTGGCCATATCAAAATACGTAACAGAGCAGATACAGCACTGCAGAGGCAGGCAGTTCGGGGAGATCTTGATCAACTGATCAACTGGGCCCAAACCTGGCAAATGCTTTTCAGTATAAATAAATGTTATGTGGTGAACATTGGCATTAAGAATGTAAGAGCAAGTTATAGCTTGAATAATGTCCAGCTTGATAGGGTAAGCCATGAAAGGGACTTCAGGAGTTATAATAACAACAAATGATTTAAAACTAATGAAATAATGTACAGAAGCAGTAAAAAAAAAAAACTAATAAATTTATTGGATTCATTGGTAGAGCATTTGAATATAAATCCAATAATATTGTCCTCACTTTGTATAATTCCTTATTATGGCCGCACTTGGAGTATTGCATTCAGTTTTGGTCATTGTACTCTAAAAAGGATGTGGAGAAACTTAAAAGACTACACCGAAAGGGTGACAAAGATGATACCTAGATTGAGAAATAAACCATACGAGAAACGTTTAGAAGCCCCGAATCTGCCCAAGTAAACGGAGGTTACAAGATTTAATTCAGATATTCAAAATATTCAAAGAACACAGTTGATCGGCCAAACTATGCTGGAGGTAATGGGCATAAAATTATTGGCAAACGGTTTCAGTCACATGAAGCTAAGCATTTTTCCTTTAATAGGGTTGTAGATGTATAGAACAAATTACCCTCAAATGCAGTAAACTGTGATACAGTACTAACCTTTAAAGATACCGTATCTGTCATATGACCCCCAGCTAAGTATGTTTACTTCAGAGTAACACATTTTTGTGGTGTAGGCTATGTTATTTTTTTCTTTTTCAGAGCCTGGAAGATATAACTGCTGAACAGCATCGATAAATATTGCTGAGTTAATGTTACTTTCCCTTTCAGGTAGAATGTTGAATAAAATTTCCTTTCCCTCTTTCCTATGAAATTTCCATGACAGTTTTTCAGTGCTGCTTGGTGGTCCTTCTCACTATTTCCTTCCGGCTTCGGCTGGAGGGTTTGGTGGTTGGGTGGTGGGGGGGGGGGGGGGGTGCCTTCCTGCATTTCTGTCGTTGTCTTTTGCTAATGGATTAGTTTTGTTGGTTAGCCACGAAAGGAAAAACAGGTCTGTTGCTGTTTGCTTTCCTTTGTACTCCTTTTCATCATTTTGTACTTTGTACTGCTCTTTTCCCCTGGCACCGCCCTGCCGCATTACCGTGCTCCTCGTTTCCACAGACTCCACCCTGCCTCCTTGTTTCTCCTGACACTCCCCTGCCTCCTCATTTCGTTGTCTGTTCCTTCCCCTGCTACCTCTCTGCCACCCTTCCTTGACCATTCGTTCCCCCGCCACCACCCTGTCCTTTCCTTCCCCTGCCACCACCCCGCCTCCCTTTCCTGCTCCTTCCTTCCCCTTCCACCACCCTGCCTCCCCTCCCTGCCCTTTCCGTCCCCTGCCATCACCCTGCCTCCCCTCCCTTCCCTTTCCATCCCCTGTCACCGCCCTGCCTCCCTTCCCTGCCCATTCCTTCCCTTGCCACCACCCTGCCTCCCTTCCCTGCCCATTCCTTCCCTTGCCACCACCCTGCTTCCCTTCCCTGCCCATTCCTTCCCTTGCCACCACCCTGTCTTCCTTTCCTGCCCTTTCTTTCCCCTGCCACCTTCCTGTCCCTCCCTTCCCTGCCCTTTCCTTCCCTTGCCACCACCGTTCCTCCCCTCCCAGCCCATTCCTTCCCCTGTCAGTTCCTGTCCCTTCTCTCCCCTGTCAGTTCCTGTCCTTCCCTCCCCTGCCACCTTCCTGTTCCTTCCTTCACTTCCCATTCCTTCTGCCACTACCTTGAGGGTGTGGTGGGCTGGGGAGAAGATTCGTCATTTCTCTTCTTTTCTTACACGTGTTGTTGGTTAGATCTTCAGCAGTAGCAGTTTTTTCCCCAACAGATAACCTCGTTATGGGCGTCTCCTGCTACTTATACTTTCTATGAAACCCCCCCCCTGTCCTTCCCTTCCCTAGCCACCACCCTTTCTCCCTCATTCTTTTCTTGTCACTGCTCTGTTTTCGCCTTTCGGCTATCATCCAGTCTTATAATATGCTTCTGGCTCTGGAAGGAGACTGTAAAGTCGTTTGCCGAGATCGAGTTATTCACTTGCCACTCACCAACTGAGGTTTGATCCCAGTAGCCCTCTTTTGCCACCCTTTGGCCACTAATACCAACTATCTCATGTGATTCGCTAACGGTTTCACATTCAGATCTGGCATTAAAATAGTTATTGGTGTTTGTGTGTCATATCGGAGGAGTCATATAGGAGAGCATTGAACAAGATGTTATCATATTAGGTCCTGAAACTGAAACATTTGAGGTCAGACCCTTGATCTTCAGTTTCAAGTCCACCACACTGTTCACGTCACCACCCTCCTTCCCAACCATTGTCCTGCCACGTTCATTACCAGATACTCTTGCTACCCTGTGCCTCTCCTACTCTTGTCACACTGCCACCTTTCAGTTAGTCTGCCCCTGCATCACTTCCTACCACAACCCTCTGCCACAGCCTCCCTGTTTCTCTCCTGGCTCCACCTATCTCTTTCATTTTGCAGCTTCAGTGCCGACCTTTACCACATTCTTACATTCTTACTCTGGACACCGACGCACTCACAGCTGCCATCCCCACACCCACTCTTGCATATTGTCTTGCCTGCATCTCTTTTACTCACCCTTTTACCTCCCCTTATCTCTCCCATCCCCACCCTCCTACCTTCCTCTTACTCCTCCCATCCTCCCCCCCCTCATCTCCCCGTTCTTTTTACCTTGCGCTTCCCTACCTCCATTATTGTACCATTACCGGCCTGCCTTCCCCTTCCCGTCACCCCTTCCATTGTCTCCCTACGTTCCCTCTCATCAGCACGCTGTTATGCTTCCTCCCTCCATCCTATCCTTAATCTGTTCTATACCTTCCTTCCCATCCTTCATCTCTTCACCCCCATCTCTCTCCTCACCTCTCCCCATCCTTCATTTTCTTATCACTCCCAGTCTTTCTTTTCTTACCTCTCCCCATCCTCCCTTTTCTTGCCCCTCCCCTTCTTCCGTCTCCTCCTCACTTCTCTCCATCTCTTCTGTCCCTTTCTCTCATGTCCTCACTTCGCTCCCACTTCCTTCTCCTCTTCCCAGCTTCTTCCTCCTCTTTCTTTCTCCTCCCTTTCTTCCTTACCCCTCCCCCCCCTCTCTCTTTCTCGTGTGTGTACAATTTATTTATTCTTTTTTTTTCCTCCATGTCGACCCCTCCGTCGTGTCTCTTCTTTCTGTCTTACATTTTACCTTCTTTCCTCTTCTTCTTTATCTTGGTTTTTGTCTTCCACCTTTCTTCTCGCATCCATTTCTTCCCTCTCCAGTTTCTTTATCCACCCTCCCTCTCCTCCCTTCTTCCCTCTTGTGCTCCTCCTTCCTCTTTCCCCCTTACACTCCAGTCCCCGTGCCGCTGCCAGCCTCCTCCCACTTCGTCTCATAGTTTGGATGGAGGAGGGGTCTGAAGTTTAGGGGGTCAGGGGTCGGGGGTTGGGGATCCAGTATTCTGGGCTTGGCGCCAGACTCTGACCCGGTTGCGCCTTAGCTTCATGAAGAGGGGGAAACTTTTTTTTTGGGGGGGGAAGGGGGGATTAATTATGGTGAGGTACTATATTCATTTTACGGTAACGGACTAAAATTGTCATCTCTCAATATTCAGTGTTGAGCTGTAGCAGTGGATTAGCGGTAGAAAATGGTGTTAGTGACGAGTAAGTGCTGTGGGAAGGATGTAGAGACGCGGCACTATTATTTCCTGTCACCCAGCGACATGAAATAAGCTGCCAATAGCTGCAAAAGGACTAAACTTCGGGCCAAGTTAGTGTAAAACAACTATAGTATCGTCAACGCCATTATCGTTGTCATAATAATGATAATGATAATTGTATGTTAAGAACATCATCATCGTTATCATCTTTTTCATCATCAAGAGCTGCAGCATATTCGTCGTCGTCGTCTTTGTGCGAGTAATTAAGACAGCAGGCAGTTCCTTTAAATGGCCGTAATATTATCCGGTTCATTATATTACGAGATTATTTTTTTTAATTGTTTACGCATGCTTGGTTTTAAATTTAACGGGTGTGAGTATATTACTGAGTTAAATGAATATCGGGGAAAGCATAATTTTTCTTCTATCATTCTATCTATTGCCAGTCGCCTCAATCCCGCACGGAGTGGCCACAAACAAATCGCCTCCATATCGCTCTGTCCCCCGCCATTTCACTACCCCGCTCCCAACCCACACCCCCCTCTCTCATGTACCTCTCCACTCCATCCCTCCATCTCATCCTCGGCCTCCCCCTCCCTCTCGCCCCTTACACCTCACTCACATACACTCTCCTTGTCAGTCTTTCACTCTCCATCCTCTCCACATGCCCAAACCACCTTAACGTGTTTCTCCTAACGCTTCCTATCATGTCCACATCCACACCACAACGCTCCTTCACTTCCTCATTTGTTAGTCTGTCTCTCCATGTGACTCTACATGCTCCTCTCAAATAATTCATTTCCACTGCTCTCACTCTTGACTTCTGTCCTTCCAACAGGGTCCAAGCTTCACTTCCATATGTTACAGTTGGTATCACAATACTGTCATGTAATAACTTTTTCACTTCCATGCTCACCTCTCTGTTTCTTATCACTGCTTTCAACAAAGCAGCAACCTTCCTTCCCTGCTGCACCCTTTCAAGCACTTCACCCTCCAGACTTCCATCCTTACTTATCACACTACCCAAGTACTTAAATGCACTCACATTCTCCATATCCTCCCCATCCAATCTCACTGTACATTCACTGGCTTCACTTCTCTCGAAGACCATCACTTTACTCTTCCCTACATTCATCTTTAGATTCCGTTTCTTACACACTCTTCCAAACTCATCTACCAAGCCTTGCAGCTCCCCTTCGTCTTCGCTCAACAACACAATATCATCTGAAAACAACAGTACAGGGAGTTTCCACACACTGCCCTCTCTCACTAGGGCCGCTCCAACATCCACTGCCCGACCTTGTATCTCTTTTATAACCCCATCCATGTACAGATTGAACAACCATGGAGACATGAGACATCCCTGTTTCAAACCAACCTTCAAATGGAAAGATTCACTCAGTTTGCCATCCACACGCACTGCAGCCTTAGCACCCTCATACATACTCTTCACTGCCTTCAACAACTTCTCATCCACTCCATATATTCTTAATACTTTCCACAATCATTGTCTATCCACCCTGTCATATGCTTTCTCCAGATCCATGAAGGCTTCATACAACTTCTTTCTCTTCTCTAGAAACTTTTCCACTAAAGATCTAAGAATGAATATCTGGTCTACACAACCCCTTCCCTTCCTAAAACCTCCCTGTTCTTCTCCAACTAATTCCTTTGTTATTTCCCTAACTCTGTCAATAAGTATCCTACCATATACTTTTCCTGTTACACTGAGAAGGCTAATGCCCCTCTGGCTACCACACATCTTTTTCCCCTTTTCCTTTGTACAGAGGAATAATTATACGTGACTTCCAATCCTCCGGGATTCTACCCTCCTCCCACGCCAATCTGCACACCTTCCACATCCATTCTATTACTATCTCTCCCCCATGCTTCAGCATTTTAACAGTCTTCATTGCTTCCACCACTTCCATCCTACTGATTTCTTCCTCTCTTCTCACAACCCTCCTTCTCCCCGCCATTCCCCAGCCACTTGCATTACCTTCATTCTCTATGTTCAGCAGTTCATTAAAGTGTTCTCTCCATCTGATTTTAAAAGTAACGGAGCGTGGCAATGGTGTGGGTTGGAGCGTAGTGGTGTGTATGTGTGTGTGTGTGTATGTGTGTGTGTGTGTGTGTGTTTTACGATTCAGATTTTGTTGTTTGAGTGTTGATCTGGGCGTTATTATTAATACAGTATTACATTTATTATGATTACTTTGGTTGTGTTTATATTATAATTTTTATTCGTGCGCCTGTCACAGTTTAATATTTTTATAATTGTTTGTATTGCATATGGATACTAAACACTTCAGAACGATAATATTATGTTTTATTCTTACAGTCGCCAAACAGTTTTATTCAGCAGAGGTGGGACTCGTAATGAAGGGGTCATAAGCGCTGTGCAGCAACACCTTCACTACGAGATGCCTCCCAAACTGAATACTGTTATGTGGCGGTAGTAAGAAAAGTGTAAAAGATGTCACAGCAATCGTACCGTACTGGAGAGGTGAACGGTTAACCCCTTCAGCCCCAGTACGCCATATTTATTGTAAATCAGGTAACGGCAGGTGGTTTTATTCAGCATAGGAAACCTCCCCCTTAGTAAAGCGGTTAATGAAAGCCATGTACTGTACGAAATAACCAGTCCAGTTCGAGAAGCCTCTTCAAAGCTGAGAATTACAAAAAAAAAAAAAAAAAGGGTACATCATCGTACTAGCGATGTTAAAGTTGCTGATAGATAGTGCAAAAGGGTATAAAAATTTTAAATAGTTAATAACTGGTAGAATGAATTGAAAATGTAAAGCTTATTGATTGTGGAACTAGTAGAAAGTTCACGAAAGAAGTTGAGTATCGAGGTGGAGAAGACTCCAAAGTGATGGGAAGAAGGCAGAGGTTAGGATACAATAACGGCTGTTGACTATTGAAAGAGATTATGGTTCCTGCGGATGATGGATACTGCAGTGAAAGAGTGGGGGAGGAGGAGGAAGAAGAGAGGTGAGGGATGGAAGGGAGGAGAAGAGATGGGTGGAGGGGGAGGGGACGGAGGAGGAGCTGGTGGGTAAGGAGTGAGTGGAGAGAGAGGTAAGAGGAGAAGGGGGAGGACGAGGGAAGAAGAGTGGTAGGAGAGGAATGACGGGAGGAAGGAGGAAAGACAAAGGAATTGAGGGAGACAGAGTGAAGGAGTGTGAGGAAAAAGAGGGAGGTGGAGGAAAGAGAGTGAAGGAGATTCAGGAGGGAATGAGGGCAGGAAGCAGGAAAAGAGAGGCAAGGAGAGAGCCAAGAGCAGAGGTTGAAGTGATGAAAGAAAGGAGAGAGGTAGGAAAAGAGGTGAGAATGGAGAGAAGTGATTGGAGGAAAGAAGGAAGAGAGGTGAGTGAATGTAGGACGTTTCGGCCACGGACGTTTTGGCCGTGGACCTTCAACCTAGGACGCTTTGGCCACGGACGTTTTGGCCGTGGGCCTCCAACCTAGGTCGTTTTGGCCACGGACGTTTTGGCCGTGGGCCTCCAACCTAGGACGTTTTGGCCGTGGGCCTCCAACCTAGGACGCTTTGGCCACGAGGGCCACCAAAAGTGGACGTTTGAGCCACGAAACACTTTTGTTTCTTAATGTCATTTGGCTTATATTTCGTTTTTTTTTTTTTTTTAAATGTCCTTTTGCATACATTTTGTACTGCTTATGTGGTTGAGTGGGACAGAGAGGAGCGAAGCTTCGGTTAGCAGTTGTTCGTAGTTTGTTGGTTGTTTATGTCGTATTGCATATATTTTGTACTGCTTATGTGGCTGAGTGGGAAGAAGGTGTACCAAGAACTCCAGACGCGCCTCCACAACCTTGTGGTCGACCTGAAGGAAGGCAAGAAGACAATTCCAGAGTTCCTTCGTGGCATTAGCCACAACCTTCGAGGTGGACAGCCCAACGTGTAGCCACAGAATCGATTTCGCTTGTTCTCTTTTGTACTTTTTAAATATATGTAAATAAACTGAAATGAAATTTCACTTTTTAAATATATGTACTTTTTAATATATTTTAATATTAATATACAGTATTTTAATATTTTTTAAATTATGTACTCTTAAAATATATGTAAACAGAAAACTGTGGAATGAAATAAAATGCTGTTGTAAAGAAAATTCTTGTTTTTTTTCATTTTTTGTCCGGTGGCCCAAATGTCCTACCTTCCGTGGCCAAAACGTCCAAAGTTGGTGGCCCATGGCCAAAACGTCCGTGGCCCAAGCATCCGTGGCCGAAACGTCCGTCCACCGAGGTGAGTGAAGGGAAGAAGGGGAAGAGGTATGTGGATGAAAGAAGAGCAGTGTGTGAGGAGAGGGATGGAAGAATGGAGAGGTAAGTGGAGGAAAGGAGGGAGAGAGTTGGGTTGAGGGAAAAAGAGGAAGAGTTGAGTATAGGAAGACAGGAAGATGTAAGGAGAGAAGTTAAGGAACGAAAGAAGAGTGGTGGAGAGGAAAGGAGGGAAGCGGAGAAGTGGAGAGAAGGCAAATCAAAAAGGGGTAAGGGGAGGGAAGATGTGTGAAAGACTGGATATGGATTGAGTTACAGAAGGAATGCCAGGGGAGAACAGGTAATGCTGAGAGAGAGAGAGAGAGAGAGGAGGGAGACAGAGACAGTGTTCAACACTCTCTCTCT
>JAGKTI010005116.1:30521-46702 GCA_018397915.1 Birgus latro
ACCCCGTCCATCACTATACTGTATTCTGGCCCTGCTGTAACCCTCCATTTATTCATTTTTATATTTACAGTTTTCTCCCCCCTCCCCCCCTGCAACTTACCTCTCCCCTTATCCAGGCTCCTTCCTCTCTTCCTTCCTCGCATTCTCCTCATCCACAGTCTTCTCTCCCTTCGTCCCTTATCCGTCTTCCATTCCTACTCTCCCACCGGTTAAATAAACAAGATGCTCATTCCAGCGCTGGTATTCACCATCCTTATTAGACTTTTCCAATCTGTAGAGAGTAATGCTTTTGTACTTTCCTTCACGAAGTGGTTAGGATTACGGAAGCCGTAGTTACACACATACACTCACGGCTACGATTACGGCACTTACAGAGCTTTTATACATATAATGAATGCTAGAGTTGTTAGATTAGGTTAGTACCGTTACAGTTCAGCTTAAACTGCTAGAATTTAGCGGTTGTATTTGATGGTTCGGTTAGGTTGGAAATAGGTTAGGTTAGGTTACGGTCGCCGTAATCGTAGACCGTGAATGTAGGTTACGGCTGGCGCAATCGTGGTCCATGAGTATATACTTACGGCTGCCGTTATCCTAACAACGGCTTTATATTTACAGTTCACTTCCTTCTCTTCATTTTCTCTTCCCTCAGTTACCCTCTTACTTTTTCCTCATCACTGTGCTGTACATATCCCTTTCAGGCTACCACTCTTCATTTGCGCCTTCTTATATTTACAGTTTTCTTACTCGTCTTGCTTTCCCTCTGCTTTTCACACACCGTTCATCCTCTTTCAACTTCCTTCTTTATCCTCCTTTTCTCTCCTCTCACTTTCTCTTCACTTCATTACTCCTGCTCTGACCTCTCCTCTCTCCCCTCCTGTCCCCTGCCACAGACCATAGATGTAGTGGATGGGTGGTAGTGAGATGAATGAGCGTAGCAGGGCAGGAGTGAGGGGCTGTGTTGTGTTAGGCCAACCCGCCTTTAACACACCTGATTTCTGGCCCTCCTCCTCCATGGATGTGGGTTGGGGAGTGGGGGGAGGGGAGGGTTAAGGGTTAGTTAGGAGGAGCAGAGGTGTAAGGTTCACGGGGTGGAGTACGTTTGAGGGCGTCAGGGAGTAGTAGATTGGAAGAATTTGAGGGAAGATGGAGGAGTTTAAAAAGGGAAGTCAGGAGAGAAGGTAAGTTATCAGAGTGTTGACCCAGAGGTGAGAGTGCAAGTAGTGCTGGTAAGGATAGTTTCATACATGTCTGAGAGGGAGAGATAGTAGTAGTAATAGTAGTGGTAAAGATAGTGGAATTTACAGTACATACGTTTGTAGGAGACTTAAAGCATACTTCGAGGGAGTTGGGAGAAAGGATTGAGAATGGTATAGTGATGGAAGGGGATGGTGGTATTGTAGGAGGGGAAGGCTTGTGTTAGACTGGCTTGCAGGGAAAGGTAGTATAAACTAAGAGTCACAAGGTTTATATGGGAAAGAGATGTTGGCGAAGGTGCAGGCCACAGTGGTGGTGATGGTGGGAGGAGGATGGTGATGAAGTTGTGGTGCCTTACTGAGTAGTGGCAAAACAGTTGTAATTGTGGAATTTACCTAAATATCGTGAAACGTTTTCCTGCACGCGATTGTATTGGTAGTGTATTATGACTTGTAGATAAGACGTATAGTAAAATGGGTCAACGAATTTATGAAAGATGGCTGGAATGTTCATTGTTTCACATACCAATAATAGGAAGACAGTAGCCGGCGTTCTCATTTCTGGTTCTTCTTCACATCCTCATTCTTCTCTCCGTGTTACCGTTTGTACATATTCCTTCTGCATGGATTACGGAAACTACGATATTATTTGTAATACAGTTACAGCATATACCGGTACATTTCAGCTGTTTGCTCACAAGTACGGTAACCATCCCCCCCCCCCACCCCCTTCCCCCCCCCCCCCACCCCACCCCCCAAAAAAAAGTGCAGCACCATAGCAGGTCAGGTAGATGGCTGACTAGAGTCCAGTAGTCAATTGTGTCGTGGTGTCAGTTGGTCGTGTGGTGTTAAAAAGTAGGCCACCAGTATGTGCAAATTTTGATAATACATGATTCTATTCGTCTAATAGTTTCATTATAAATTAATAATATTTTGAATGTCAGTTGCTGAACACATATATTCGTTTGTGTGCTATAGTCGCGGCGCGCGACTATAAGGTGGTGGTTGTCGTGCCATAACCTACCATTCAAAAGTGCGTCTGATTTCTTGTATAATATGAGACGCATGTGATTCGTGTATAATTATATTCATGTATAATATATTCGTGCATAATAATATGATTCGTGTATGATACGATATCGGACGCACTTTTGGATGGTAGGATGTCAGGGTACGGTAATGACAGCCTCAGAGTCGCGCGCCGCGACTGTAGTACTGTCTGAAATGTTATTTCTGATTTCTGCCCCATCTCTCTTCCACAGACATCCCAGATATCCCGGATAACATCAAGAACCTCAAGGCGCTACAGGTGGCCGACTTCAGCAGCAACCCCATTCCCAGGTGAGACCCGCTACACTAAACTAGCATATTCTGTTCACTTGAAATTGGTCTGAATTGACACCTCTCCATCTTGATGTTGAGCTGTAGTAAGAGCTTATCACCAGACTCATCAGCGGAAAGGATGTAGAGTAGTAGCGTTGTCTTACTCCGTTATCAAGGTACGCTAAATCATATGGGGGGGAGGGGGGGAGAAAATCTCTGCCAGGTTAAAGTGAAAGAACTATTGGATACAGTTTACTATACGTTCTTAAGTCTGTATATAAAGTTTTCTAGTCAGATATATAGACCCTGTTTACTATAGTTTGTAGTCAGGTGTAGGGATGCCAAACCCAGGATCTAAAGAGTACACTCCCATCCAGTCACAGACCCAGCTGTGCAGACAGTGATACCGTACACTATCATTATTTAAATACCGCCTCCTGTGGATCTTATTTAGTTTGGGACCGTTGCGGTGAAGCAGTTTTTCACATATTTTCAAGAAACCCATCAGTTTCATGTTATCCTTATACTCCTGCTGTAGCCTGCACTTTTTTTTCTTTTTTTTAACTTAGACCCTTTTTAACGAAGGAGCTAATCAGTTCAGTACGAGCACGTTCTTTTCCCTTATTCTTGCTCTGTCCATACGATTTGTATGTGTGTGTGTGTGTGTGTGTGACATTTGGTGCTTAAAAGGTTAATGTAGGCTCTGTTTAACCCCCTGTGTAAGCTACGTAAAATATTGTGGGGTTAAGAATAAACTAAAATTGTATTCTGTTTGATGGGGTTGCTGTGAAATGCATTTATGAAACAGAGCTGCCGTGCCATCACCTCCAGAAACCTCTTCTTCATTTACCTTTCCTGCTGTGCCACTTTCCACCATTTCCTTGCACACTTTCCTTCATTTCCTTGTACACTTTCCATCATTTCCTTTCACACTCCTTCATTTCCTTGTACATTTCCACCATTTCCTCGCACCTTTTTCTTCACGGCATTTCTTTGTACACTTTCCATCATTTCCTTGTACACTCCTTCATTTCCTTGTACATTTCCACCATTTTTTTGCACACTTCATTTTTTTGTACACTTTCTGCCATTTCCTTGCACACTTTCCTTCGTTTCCTTGTACATTTCCATCATTTTCTTGTACGCATTCCTTCATTTCCTTGTTCACTTTCCACCATTTCCTTGCATGCATTCCTTTATCTCCTTGCACTGTTTCCTTCATTTCCTTGTACACTGTCCACCATTTCTTTGCACACTTTCCTTCATTTCCCTGTATACTTTCCACCATTTCTTTGCACACTTTCCTTCATTTCCTTGTACACTTTCCATCATACACTTGCCACCACTTCTTTGTACACTTTCCTTCATATCCTTGTTCACTTTTCATCATTTCACCATATTTTTTCTTTAATTTTATATACACTTTATTCAAATTCCTTGTACATCATCCTGTAATACCTTGCACTCCTTCCTCCATTTATTCATACCCGGTACACTTTCCATAATATCTTTGCATATCCATTTTCTCATAAACTTTCATTTCCTTGTATATTTTTCTTCACTTGCTTGTACACTTTCCTCCAGCCGAGTTTCCCAGCGCATATCCTCTACATATCCTCCAGCCGCTTACTGTCGCCGCCCATCTTGGCTGTGCACCTTGCTGCCCTGGTAACCCCCTTCCCTCCCCCTCCCTCATCCTTCCCCTCCCTCCTCTTCTCCCCCCCCCCCCAGTGTCTGTAGATTCTGCTGCAGGAAATTCTGGACTTCTGCCCTGTTGTTTATACACTCACACAGCTTTCCCATGCCTCAGCTCGATATGTGAATTTACTAAAGTTTGCTCACCTGGGCTGAGGTTTCTTCCTAAGTTGAGTTACTTAAATCGCTGGACCGTAACCAGAATAAACTAGAATAAATAAAATAACTAATTAAATACATAATCTTCAGTCGGCCTTGATGTGTTTAAGTATAGTTTGGTCAATTTGGATTTCAGATAAATATGATATGTTCGCAAACTGAGGGCAACGTAGCAGAATGGGTTATTTATAAACAGAGTTGTTGGCTGTTCAGTAAGCCACTGTGCCCTCCAGAGCGATGTACTGACTCGACCATGACCATTTTAATCTTGATGCATTACATGAACACGGTGGTGATGTTTGTAACATGTATAATTCAGACTTTATGCCGTCTTGCTGAAATATCGTTACTATATTTAACCACACACATATCTTAAACTTACTAGTAAATCTATCTATCTATCTATAGCCCGTCGCCCTAATCCCGCAAAGGGTGGCCGCAGACAAAACGCCTTAAGTCGCTCTCACCCACCATTTGCCTACCCTCCCCCCAGCTCAGTCCCCCATCCTTCATATACCTCTCAACTCCATCCCTCCACCTCATCTTCGGTCTTCCCCTCCCTCTCCCTCCCTCCGCCTCACCAACATATACCCTCTTGGTCAGTCCTTCATTCTCCATTCTCTCCACGTCCAAACCACCTCAGTGTATTTCTCCTAATCTTCTCAACCACATGCACATCCACCCTATAACGTTCCTTCACTTCTTCATTCGTCAACCTGTCCCTCCATGTCACTCCATATGCTCCTCTCAAGTAACTCATTTCCACTGCTCTCACTCTCGACTTGTTACCCTCTAGCAAGGTCCACGCCTCGCTTCCATACGTCAGGGTAGGGATCACAATACTATCATGCAGTGACTTCTTGACTCACATACTCACCTCCCTGTTTCTCATGACCGCTTTCAGTGAACCAACAACCTTCCTTCCCTGCTGTACCCTTTCAAGTATTTCATCCCCAAAACTTTCATCCTTACTCATCACACTACCCAAGCACTTGAATGCACTCACGTTCTCCATATCCTCAACATCCAACCTCACTGTGCATTCGTTATTTCATTGCTTTCAAACACCATAACTTTACTCTTATTTACATTGACTTTCCTCTGCTTACACACTGTCCCAAACTCTTTCACCAAACCTTGCAACTCCCATTCATCTTCACTCAACAATACTGTATCATCAGCAGACAACAACACCGGAATCTTCCACATCTCACCCTCATTCATTAGAGCCACCCCCACATCCACTGCCCTACCTTGCACCTCCTTCACAACCCCATCCATGTATATATTAAACAGCCATGGAGATATGACACAACCCTGTTTCAGTCCCACATTCAGATCAAAGAACTCAGCTCACCATCCACTCGCACAGTATCCACAGTATCCCTAGCTCCTTCTTACTGTACATGATCTTCACAGCACTCAACAATTTCCCCTCCACGCCATATATTAATATTTACCACATACCTTGCCTATCTATTCTGTCATAAGCTTTCTCCAAGACCATGAAGGCAGTATACACTTTCTTTCCTTTCTCTAGATACTTCTCCGCTAAACATCTTAGAACAAATATCTGATCTAGACACCCTTTTCCCTTCCTAAATCCCCCTTGTTCTTCTCCAACTAGCTCTCTGTTATATGCTTAACTCTATCAATAAGTATTCTACCATATATTTTTCCGGTCACACTAAGAAGGCAAATACCCCTATGGTTACCACATACTTCTCTCCCCCCTTTCCCTTTGTATAAAGGAACAATTATACCTGATTTCCAGTCCTCTGGAACCCTCCCCTCTTCCCAGGCCAGTCTACACAACTTCCATATCCACTCCTCAACAATCTCACCCCCATACTTCAGCATTTCACCACACACTCCATTGATTCCTGGGGCCTTTCCCATCTTGATCTTCTTCATTGCTTTCACTACTTCCGCCCTACTGATCCCTTCCTCCCTCCTCTCACCTCTTCCTCTCCCAGTCATTCCCCATCCACTTATACTCGCACTGCTCTCACTCTCTACATTCAATAAATCCTCAAAGTGCCCCTTCCATCTCCTCAGTTTCTCTCTCTTCTCCACCAGCAATCTATTATTCCCATCTTTCACACCCTTGCTATATCCCCTTTCACACTGTCTTACTTTCTTTACCTCCTTCCAAAACAATTTCTTACTCTCCCTCCATTTTACATTCAAATTCCTCCCAAACTCTTCGTCCACTTTCTTCTTACTCTCCTTCACCAATCTCTTCACCTCCCTTCTCGAGCTCACATATACCTCTCTCTTCTCTCTCTCATCTTCTCCCCTGCCTCTGCTCGCTAGCCATTCTCTATATGCTTTCTTCTTTTGTTCCACACCTCTTTTCGTTTCATCATTCCACCATGCTGTCCCTTGCGCACCCCTACATCTCCTCCTTACTCTACAAACCACCTCACACGCTGCGTCTATCTCTTTCGTGAAAGTCTTACATACATCTTCCACCCCTTCCATCTAATCTAACTCATACCTTCCCAGTCTTTCTTCCACTGTGTTCTTATATTCTTCCATTTTCTCACTATCTTGCAACTTCACTCTTCTCACACGAGCTATTTCCTCCTGTCTTCCCCTGCGTCTCTTCACCCACTTTCTTTGCAGTGCAGCCTTACTTTGGCCATCACTAAGTGATGGTCTGAGATTCCATTCCCCCACCCTCTCCACACACTTGCATCCAACACTTGTCTTCTCATTCATTCATCCACACACACGTAATCTATCATTGCCTTTCGTTCAACAAGTTCACCGTCCATCCTCCTCATGAATCCCCCTGTATACCTGTGGATCATCTTGTGCTGAAAGTAGGTGTTGGCTATTGCCAACCCCTTTCCAGCACAGATGTCCACCAAAGCACTACCATTCCCATCCACCTCAGCTGGCACACCCCACTGACCAACCACTCCATCCACTCGTACTTTCCCAACTTTGCCATTTATGTCTCCAATCAAAAACACTCTCTCGCTCCTCTCAGACTTGTCCATACATGCTTCTGCACTTGCCCATTACTCATCTTTCACCCTTGCCACTCGGGTCCTCTGTCGGCGCATACGCACATATAATCGCCCAAGCTTGTATACCTACTTTCATCCTCACCTATACAATCCTTGCGCCCACTGTTCCATACTCTCTTATATTCTCCTTCCACTTACTCTTTCCCTTATTTTTACAGATTGTATTTTTTTTCTTCTGTGGTGTCCGTGGTGATATGTTTTCCTTTCTCTCAAATGTTTGATGTCCCTTTATTGTTTATTAACAGCGAATTCCTGTGTAGGTCTCCCTTCACCCTTGCATGCTTGCTGACCCCTACCGTCAAGAAGGTCAAGATGCAATCAGTAGAGCCTACATACTGTTGTGAGACTTGGGAAGGGCAAGGCAAAGCATAATATAGCAAAACAAAGCAAAGCAAAGTAAGGCAATGCAAAGCAAAGCAAGGCAGGCAGGCAAGCAAGCAGACAGGATGTAACAGTAACCTGGAAAGCAAGATTTAAAGGAGAGAAAGATGTGGAAGGTCACTCAGAAAGGAAGGTAGAAGAGATTAAGAGCAATGGAGACCGTAGTGTTCGTGAAGATGAAGGAGAAGACTGGGAGAACGGAGAGGGAATGCCCAAGACTCGGTGAGAGGGGGGGGGGGGGGGGGAGCGAGCGGGCGAGTGCGGGCAATGTGTGTACACCCACAGTCACACACCCGCTGTTATGCTTTCTGCGTGCCGTTATAATGTCCTTTCTGTGTATGGTTGTATCAGTGTATGTCCGGTTGAGGTAGGAACTCATTGAGTGTTTGTGTATGTAAATGCTGATGTCTGGCTGTTAGGTGGTTTTAGTGGTTAAATGAGCCTTGTGGAAATGAGGGGTGAGGGAGGTAGTTGTGGAATGAGGGGTAAGGGGAAAGGATGAGTATGGTGGAGTGAGAGGAAAGTGGGGGTTGTGAGGGTGATAATGAGGGGAGTATGGAATAAGGGGAAGGTGGGGGTTGTGAGGAGTTGAGGGTTAGGGTAGAGTTGATGAGGTTGTGAGGTGAGACGATGAGAGTTGTGGAATGAGGGAAAAATGAAAGTTATGAAATAAGTTTGGAGGGGAGTGAGTGGAAATGGTGAAAGGAGAGGAAGTTGGAGGTTATGAGTTGAGTGGTGAGGAGTGAGAATGAGAATGATGGCGTGAGAGGAAGGTAGAAGTTGTGTGGTGAGTAGTGAGGAGGTGGGAATCGTGAAGGGAGAGAGTGGATGACAGAATTAGTGGGAGATAGATACTACCTAGTTAAGTGGTGAGGAAACGGAGGTGGTAAAGTGAGTGATGAGGGGAGATTTTGGTGACAGGTGGTGATGGCAGGATGAATGGTGAGAGGATGGTGATGTAAATGATGAATAGTGATGGGATGACACAATGAATGGCGAGGATGGCAGAGTTGTGAGAGGAGCTAAATGAGAAAGTGGTGATGGCAGGATAAAAAATAAGGGAGGATGAGATGGAGGGATGGAGTGGAGAGGTATATGAGAGAGGGGGGTGTGAGTTGGGAGCGTGGTAGTGAGATGGCAGGGGACAGAGTGACATGGAGGCGATTTGTTTGTGGCCACCCTGTTCGGGATTGAGGCGTCTGGCAATAGATAGATAGATAGATAAGTGGTGAGGATGGCAAAGTTATGTAAGGAGATTGTTGACCCATAAGGGTTTGGTGATGTCAGGATACAGTGTGAGGTGAATGGTGAAGACAGAAGATTGGTGAGAAGGTGTTGGTGGTAGGAATGTGAATGATGAGAAGATGACATTATGATTGGTGAGAGTGGCAGTTTTGAGAGCAGATTGGTGACTGAAGTGAAGGTGGCAGTTTTGAAAAGTGATTGGTGACTGGAGAGGGAGTGGTGATTGCAAGATCTGGATTGGTGAGGATGGAAGAACTGTGAGGGTTGGCAGAAAGAAGGCAGTCTGCCGTCCAGCTGGAGTGAGGAGAGTGTAAGCATGGGATTAGAGATGAAACAGTGTGATTGGTGAGGGGGCAAGACAGGGTGAGCTGTCAACCGTGAAGCAGAGTGTGGTGAAGGGTGAGACAGGGAGACAGGGGGAGGCATTGTGTATGATGAGGGGTGAGACAAGGAGACAGTAGTAGTAGTAATAGTTGTAGTTGTTCCCTAGGCAGTCCGGCCGAACAGCCCCGAATCCCTAAGAAAGGCCATGGCCGAGATTGGTCTTCCCACAGAGCTCTCAAGGAGTGTATGTTGTGTTGTTGGCACAGGCGATTGTATGCAATGCAGTTTTCCATAATGTGCTTAATAGTATGGGGTGCTGTGTTGCATCCTGGACAGGCATCAGCGACTGAGTCATCCAACCTTTTCTGATAAGAGAGCTGGATGATGCCCACATCTCAGCCTGGGAGACAGTGAGAGGCAGTGCATGTGGTGAGGGGTGGGACAAGGTGAGACAGTTTCTGTGGTTAGGGGTGAGACAGACAGGGTGAGGCAGTGTGTGTGATGGGGGGTGAGACAGGGTGAGCTGTGAGAAGTGAGGCAAGGTGATTTGTGAAGTATGAGGCTTTGTGAGTGGTGAGGGGTGAGGCAGAGTGAGCTGTCAGGGTTGAGGCAGTATGAGTGTTGAGGGATGAGGCAGGGTGAGTGGTGGGGGGATGATTCAGGGGTGAGGCAGGATGAGCTGTGATGGATGAGACTGGGTGAGTGGTGATGGGTGAGGGATGGAGAACTTTGAGGAGATGAGGCAGTGTGAATGGTGAGGGGATGAGGCGGAGTAATTGGTGATGAATGAGGAAGGGTGAGTGGTGAGAAATAAAGCAGAGTGAGCAGTGAGAAGTAAGACAGAGTGAGGGGTGAGGCAGGATGAGCAATAAGTATGAGGCAGGGTGATAGTGAGGGATGAGGCAGGATGAGCAGTAGGGGGTAAAGCAAAGTGACAGTGAAGAGTGATGCATGGTAGGTGGTTGGTGGTGAAGCAGGATGGGTGGTTAGTGGTGAGAGGGGAGGCATGGTAGGTGGTTAGTAGTGAGACAGGGTGACAGTGGGGGTGAGGCAGAGTGGGTGGTTAATGGTGGGACAGGGTGATAATGAGGGGTGAGGCAGGGTAAATGGTTGGTAGTGAGGCAAGGTAACATTGAAGATGAGGCAGGGTAGGTGGTTAGTTATGATGCGACAGGGTGAATTGTGAGGGGTTGGGTAGGGTGAGCAGTGAGGGATGAGATAAAGGAGAAGAGTGGAGGGGAAGAAACAAAAGTTATGAGGAGGGGCAGGCAGGGTGAGGGGAGAGGCAAATGAGGCGAGTAGAGGAAAATGAAAAGTGTAGATGGGAGCAAGAGTGATGATGATGAGGGACAAATGAGGTAAGAGGAGAGGAAAGTTAAATAAGAAAACAAGTGAGTTGCACAGCCTGTCAGTTAAATAAAATCATCTGAGATTATCCAAAATGAAATATCAAAATTATCAAGTTTCCCACAACAAAGGGGTAATAAAGAATCTTGGAAATGAAAAAGTACCCAGTTCTAATAGACCGTATACCTTGTATGGTTTTTCAGATTGAAAAAGTTCACAGCATAAATAGACTGAGTATCTTGTCTAGTTTTGTCAATACAGTACTGGCTACCATGTATGTTTGAGCTGAACTTAAGAAGTGTATGTTGGAAAATGAACAAGTAAATCTATTAATGTGGGCTTGTGTTAATGTTTTTGTTGTTATTAGTATTAGTTTTTATGAATGTGAATGCAATGAATTGAAAGAATCCAGCAGTTCAACTAGATACTCCCAGAAATCTTTGTTGAGGTTATGTTGAAGAACTGTATGTGTTGTGAGAGTGAAGTGTGTGAGGCGAGTTTGTTGCAGCATGAGGGGCAGCATGACCATGAGGTCATAGTAGACTGTGGTGAGAGCAAATAATACCATGTCACTTTATGACCTCCATGACAGAAAGGTATAATGCATTGCATTGGTCCAAGTGAGTAGAAACTAACTATTTTTTTCACCACCCCGCAGACTTCCTGGGGGATTCACGCAGCTGAAGAATCTGACTGTGTTGGGCCTCAATGACATGTCCCTCACCAACCTTCCCTACGACTTTGGATGGTCAGACACTTTGTGCTGTATTTTGGGGCTGTCATTATTTCATATTTTTAGAATGAGGTTTAAGTGTTTTAATCCATTATTGAAGTTTTTCATTGCTCTTTTACAGTATTGTCATATTTTTATTTGATTATTTGATTCATGTGGGGACTTTCACTGTTCATTGATTTTTTTTTTCTTTCTAGCCTGGTGAACTTACAGTCACTGGAACTTAGAGAAAATTTGCTCAAGGGTCTGCCTGAATCTGTCTCCCAGTTAACCAAGCTTGAGAGACTTGATATTGGCGACAACGACATTGAGGAGCTTGTGAGTGGGACATCATTAGTTCTTGCTGTTATTCAGTCACAGTAAACTTATAGGTGTTTTTAAGTTTACTGACAGGTAACAGTATGTACAGATATTGCTCTTGTTTACTGAAAATTTAACCAAATACCAGAAATATCTCTCAGTGTTGTATTTAGTGATAGTTTATTTTGTATACCATCCATACTAAACTACTTTTGATTTTGTCAATTGCAGCCTCCCCATATTGGAGACCTTCCATCACTTCAGGAGCTGTGGCTGGACCACAACCAAATCTCACACTTACCCCCTGATATGGGCCGCCTAAAGAATTTATTGTGCCTGGATGTCAGCGAGAATCGACTGGAGGACATACCTGAGGGGCTAGCTGGCCTTGCCAACCTCACGGACCTCCATCTTTCAAACAACCTCATTGAAAATCTTCCAGATGGCATTGGCTGCCTAACAAAGCTGACAATCTTCAAAGTTGACCAAAACAGACTAATGGCACTCAACCCCAACATTGGCAAGTGAGTAGCAGGCAGAGTTTTTGCTTCAGGAGACATCTGAAAATGATGGAATATTGTTTGGTAATGATTACTTGTCCATTAGAGAGAAATTATTGCATTCAGCGACCATTTTCCACTCACTTGATGTAGTGCTTCCCACTTTTGACTTCACCTTTATTATTCTTTTTCTGTGTCTGCCCATCTCACTGCCTGTGTCTTCCATCTCTCCTGTCACTTTTTATTACCCTTCTTTCCTTTCCAGGTGACTTTACATTGAGTGACAAGCCTAATGGTTTCCTGTAAACCAGAAAACCATTTACAATGCAGGGTGGTAGCCTTATAACCAACCCATATGTGTTCACTATTGTCCAGAAGTGGGTTAGCGGTGGGTTGGTGCCCTTCCCCGTAAAACAACTAACTCAAAGACAAATGGCCACTTCTTAACCCGTAAAGTACTAATAGGATTGATTGATCCTTTTCCAGAATTTCGCTAGATGCCGAATATGATCGATAGAGGAGCCTTTGTAAAAAACTGCGGACACTAGGCTTTGGCCCAGCTGTGACGTATATCGATGCAGACCAATGAGAACTAAGTCGTGAGTAGGGAGGGGGGAGGATCTGGGCCCCTCACCCTCCTGTTGCCACCTTCCTGTACCCCAGTACCTTTGTTCCCTTTCCCCTTCCCTCGCCTGTGACTGCCTCCTGCTCCCTCCCTTCCCCTCTCCCACCATCCTCCATCACACCCCCGTGGTCCCCCCCCCCCCCATTTCGCCCCTTCCCTTTCTCCCTGGGAAGGGTTATATCCCTCTTACCCACCCTCCACACCCCTGTACTCCCTCTCTGCCTGTCCTCTTTGTTTTGTTGTGTCTGTCTCCCACCTCTGTATCCCCATACCACCCCTCCAGGCCTCTCCCCCCCCCCAGTAATATGCCGTCCGCTTACCCCCCCCCCCCCTCCCGCCTTGGGTATACGTCATTGTTACTATTTATGTTGCGTGTTTTCATTCAATACCAGATTATTATGTAACTGCATACATTGATGCACGAAACTTGAAATGTATGTTTTTTCATGTATGTTTTTTATTTTCACATCTACACATCAATGAGGGAAGAGGACAGGGGGAGGGAAGGTGGGGAGGGAAGAAATGTTGGGAGTGAGTGAGGAACACCGACATAATTATTTTGTAAGCTATTGTTTGAGAAAAAAAAAAACCAGCTGGAAAATTCCAAAAGGGGATAGGGGAGGAGGGGGGGTAGCTCTAGCTTTTTTTTTTTTACCTTGAAATTCTTACAGCTACTTGGTTTGACAGCTCTGAGGGGAGGGGATGGGGGGGAGGGGCTACTTGATTTGACAGCTTTGAGGGGAGGGGATGGGGGGAGGGGTGAAGGGAGAGGGGATGGTGGAATGTGTGAGTAATAAATGCATGCCTTTGCTCAATATTTTTTTTTATTTGGACTGCTACACAGCTGTGAGGGAAGGGGGTGGGAGGAGGGAAGGTGGGGAGGGGAGAAGGGGGGAAGGGTGCTGGGAGTGGGTGAGGAACACTGACATAATTATTGTGCATGCTATTGTTTAGGGAAAAAAAATTGATCTGGAAAATTCTGAAGGGTGGGTGTAGGGGGGAGGGAAGAGAGGTGGGGTGATGGGAGTGGGTGAGGAAGGTCATGGGAGGGGAGGAATGAGGGAGGAATGGGGCGGGGGCACATTGAAAACTGAAGTTGCCCGTCCTGGAAGGGTAACTTTTTTCAACTTTGACAGGCTATAGCTCATGAAGCAGTTCATATAAAATGCTCTGGTTTGTGGCATAAGGTGTGTAAATTCAAGCTCTAAACCATGGGCATAAAGCTTTTTACTTCTGTAAGAGTTGAACAATTGACTACATTTTTTTTTTTTTTTAATGCAGGGGAAAAGGAACCAAAAGGCTATGGGCCCACAAACTGTTCTTTCCAAGAAAAAAACAAAAACAATACAAATGAGAGCCAAATTCAAGATCTGTTCATTTCGAGATGACAGGACACACTGCGTTTGAAAGACTGGAGATCATAGGAAGTAGGGAATACAGACAGAGGAAGACAGTTCCAGAGTTGACCTGTTGCATAAATGAAGGACTGGGAGTAATGGTTAATTCTTGCATTAGAGTGTTGGACAGAAAAGGGATGAGAGTTTGTTGCTAGACGGGTGCTATGTGCCAGTCGTAGAAGTGGAGGGATGCAAGCAGACACTTCAGAGGAACAGTGACCGCTGAAGTAGCGATAGAAAAGAGATAAAGATGCAGCAGTATGGCGAAGAGACAGAGGTTGAAGGGAGCCAGTAAGAGGAGGTGAGTTAATGAAATGAAAAGCATTTGACTCCACCCTATTGAGAAGAGCTGTTTGTGGGGAGCCTCCTCACACATGAGTTGTGCTCCACACAGGTGAATAAAACCCATGTATAAAGTCAACAGCTGTGCAGGAGTAAAGATGGTTCAGAGTCATCTTAGCACACCTAATCTCTTGGAAGCAGATTTCACAAGAGATGTAATATGTTCTTTCCAAGATAAATCCTGAGTGAATGAAACCTCAAGCATGTTCAAGGTTGATGAAGGACTGAGCTGGACATTATTAAACATTAGTGGGTATTCCTATGGAAGATTTTGTCAGATTGATAGGTGTAAGAACTGAGTCTTTGATGCATTAAAAACAACAAGATTATTTTTACCCCAGTCAGAGATACGAGCCAAGTCAGACATTAGGTGTGCCATTACCTCATCCCTTGTTTGTTGAAGTAACTGCTGAGATGGACATTGCGGGAACCGAATGGAAAGGTGAAGGGTGGAATCTTCAGCGTATGAGTGGATACAGTTAGATGTACAGATTAGAAGGTCATTGATGAATAAAAGGAATAGAGTTGGTGATAGGACAGAGCCCTGAGGAACACCACTGTTGATAGATATAGGAGAAGAATGATGGCCGTCTACAACAACGGCTATAGAACAACCAGAAAGGAAGCTAGAGATGAAAGCACAGATAGAAGGATAGAAACTATAAGAGGGCAGTTTGGAAATTAAAGATTTATGCCAGACTCGATCGAAAGCCTTTGAGATGTCAAGTGCCATGGCAAAGCTTTCGCCAAAGTCACGAAAGGATGATGACCAGGAATCTGAAAGGCAGGTGAGAAGATCGCCAGTGGAATGTCCCTGACGGAACCCATACTGACGATCAGAAAAAAGGTTGTGATAGGAAAGATGCTTTAGAATTTTTCTGTTAAGAATTGACTCGAAAACTTTTGAGACACAGGATGTTATTGCAGTTGGATGATAGTTAGAGGGTTGGGAATGGTCTCCGTTCTTTTGGACTGGCTGAATGAGAGCAAACTTTCCAGCAAGAAGGAAAGGTACAAGTTGATAGACAAAGGTGAAAGAGTTTACCTAAGCTGGGTGTAAGCACAGAAGCACAGTTTTTGAGGACAACAGGAGGGACTCCATCAGGCCCATGTCCCTTGTTAGTATTAATCACTTAACCGCGGGGCGTCATTCTCGTGACAGGCGGTGGCAAAGGATCAAACCTATTGGGAAATAATAGATTGTTGTTTCTATTGGTAATATCCTGGCATTGGTATAAATAGTACAGGCTGTTGGGAATTGTAAATGTGGAGATTTCATGAGCCAGCTTCGGATGTCTCCACAAGTCATACGATAGTCGACGAGTGCTAAAAAAAATACATCCCATGAGCAAGCCGAAGGGAGGTGACATATGCATATAAAATTATAATACTCTAGGACCGAAAACAGATTTTTGGCAAATATTTGAAAAAAGTCAGTTGGAGCGCGAATTACCGCCGACGGGAAGGGCAAGAAACTTCTCGAAGAACCCCTCGGTTTAGTGGTTAAGGCCAGTGATGGCAGAAAATACATCAGCTGGAGCTCCTTTCACTAGCTACCTAATCATCCTCCTTTGCTGAC
>JAGKTI010005117.1:0-11723 GCA_018397915.1 Birgus latro
AGCCAAAGGTGGTGGTGAACATTGAAATCTCCTAGAATGGAGATTTCTGAGAAAGGAGAAATGGATAGAATGTGTTCCATCGTAGAAGTAAGATAGTCAAAGAATTTTTGATAGTCAGTGGAATTAGGAGATAAGTAAACAGCACAGATATATTTAGTCAGAGAATGACAGGAAAGCCGAAGCCAGAGAGTAGAGAATTCAGAAGAATCAAGTTCAGGAACACGAGAGCAAGATAGATCGTTGCGTACATATACGCAACAGCCACCTTTGGCTTTGAAACGAGAATAGAGAAAGTAGGAGGATACAGAAAAGGGAATGTAAGAAAATTTTTTAGAAGGTGGTAGAGTTAGGCAGGGGAAGAAAGAAGTTAGTAGGGGAGTGAAAGATAAAAATGGTAGATTGATAGTGGAGAAGGGAGAAAAAGTGAGCATATGATGAGAACATTTTACGGAACTGTCAACATAGAGAATGAACATAATGCAGGTATAAGTGGCTGGAGAATGGCAGGGAGATGGAGAGTAGTAAGAAGGGAGGAAGAGATCAGTAGGATGGAAGTAGTGGAATTAGTGAAGAAAGTCAAAATGGGGAAAGCCACAGGATGTGATGGAGTGTGTGGTGAAATGAAGTGAGGAGGAGAGAGAGTAGTAGAATGGATATGGAAGATGTGCATATTGGCCTGGGAGGAAGGTAGAGTCTTGGAAGATTGAAAGTCAGGTATAATTATTCCCCAGTACAAAGGAAAAGGGGAGAAAGAAGTGTTTGGTAAGCAGAGGGGTATTTGTCTTCCTAGTGTAATTGGCATAGTGTATGGTAGCATACATATTGACAGAGTTAGGGAAATAACAAAGGAATTAGTTGGAGAAGAACAGGGAGGTTTAGGAAGGGAAGAGGTTGTGTGTATCAGATATTCTTACATCTTTAGTGGAAAAGTTTCTAGAGAAGGGAAAGAAGTATGGTGCCTTCCTGGATTTAGACAAAGCATACAACAGGGTGGATAGACAGGGAATGTGGAAAATATTATATGGAGTAAATGGGAAGTTGCTGAGTGCCTCGAAGAGTATGTATGAGGGTGCTAAGGCTGCAGTTTATGTGGATAGTGAACTAAGTGAATTTTAATATCTGAATGTTAGATTAAAACAGAGATGTGTCATGTCTCAGTGGTTGTTCAGTCTGTATATGGATGGGGTTATAAAAGAGATACATGGTAGAGCAGTGATGTTAGAGTAGCCCTAATGAGAGAGGGCAGCGTTTGGAAACTTCCTGTATTGTTGCTTGCATGATATTTTGTTGTTATCCTTTCAGTCACAATAAGTTTAGTGTTCCATGACTCCTCCCTGCCCCTCTCACTGTGCAAAAAAAAAAAAAAAAAAAAAAAAAAAGTGTAATCTTGGCTTATTTTCACCACCCAAACATACTTATTTTCCCAGAAAACCCAGATATTCCTATATGTCAATGTTTGTTGTACATGATAAGAAAAAAAAAAAAACTTTACCTACACAAGGGCGATGTAAATAAACATTCCAAAATTGTGGCTTGAATGTTTACTCACATCTGTACATGTTATATCAATTGAAATAGAATTTTATTAGGTTTTGAATTGGATAGTTGGCATTTTGATACAAGGTATGATTTTCGGGTAATAAGCGAAATAAACACTTTTTCCGACAACATAGTTTTTATTCGGAGAGCTCTAGCAAAAGACATTTCTCGGCAGTGTTATGTTTTTATTTCATCATCTTATGCAGAATTTTATGTGCTTTCTTAAGATATAATCAGATTCCTCCTATGCCTCATAGTTTTTGAGAAATCGCGAAAAACTACCGTTTTGTGACTATAGGGTTGTTTCCTTCCTCCCTCTAACCTACTGCATGGTTTCATTATTTCCTTGCATCCTGGGTATTGTACAGGATTCACTGTAACTATTTTTGTAGTTGAATACTCACATTTGGTGCAGGGAAGAGGCAGTGTAGTTCTGGGGCCAGGGATAGAAACAGTAGCACAATCTTCGTTGGCCCAGTGGCTGATAACTGCCACAAATGCTTCACAAACACCTTATTTTGTATTGGAAACACCAAATCTAATCACAATAGTGCCCAGAAACTCGATATAAGCACTATTGGTATAGTGAAATATGTCGTGCAGCTGTGTCGTTGGTAATGCGTGTTGATTGAAAGGGACAAGGGACCACGCACTACCTTCCCCCCAGACAACTGGTTTGGTACTAATCAACCTGTATGCGCTCTCGCTGGTATTGGGACCCACTGTTACCAACTCATTACAGTACTGTACTTCTGATGTGAGCCGGGCAATCTATGATGCTATGTATATGAATGGGTTAAGTGAAGACGAAGGGGAACTGCAAGGCTTGGTGAATGAGTTTGGGAGAGAGTGTAAGAAATGGAAACTAAAGGTGAGTGTACAGAAGAGTAAAATTATGGCCTGAGAGAAATGAAGTCACTGAATGTACAGTGAGGTTGGATAATGAGGAAATCAATAATGTGAGTGCATTTAAGTATTTGGGTAGTGTGCTTGGTAAGGATGGAAGTATAAAGGATGTAGTGCTTCAAAGGCCACAACAAGGAAGAAAGGTGGCTGTTTCTTTGAAAGCAGTGATAAGAAATAGGGAAGTGAACATGGATGTGAAAAAGTCACTGCATGACAGTACTGTGATACCAACTCTGCGTATGAAAGTGAAGCTTGGCCCCTATTGAAAGGACAGAAGTCAAGAATGAGAGCAGTGGAAATGAGTTATTTGAGTGGAGCATGTGGAGTTTTATGGAGAGAGAGAGAGACTGAAAAATAAGGAAGTGAAGGAGCATTGTGGTGTGGATGTGATAGAAAGCATTAGGAGAAATACATTGAGGTGGTTTGGCCATGGAGAACGAGAGACCAATGAGGAGAGTGTATGTGAGTGATGTGGAGGGGGAGGATGAGGTTTAGGGATGGAGTGGAGAGGTATATGAGAGAAGGGGATGTGAGCTGGGGGGAGGGCATTGAAATGGTGGGGTCAAGGTAACATGGAGGCGATATGTTTGTGGCCACCCCTTACAGGATTAAGGCATCTGGCAATAGAGTTTTTTTTTTTTTTTTTTTTTTTCTCCCCAAATGCTTTTTTCTTTTTTTCTATGTTCAACCATTTAAGAGCAGATGGCCAGCCTTATTAACCTTAAACCGCGGGGTTGTCGGAGGCGCGCCGGGCCCTTCCCACAGGGATATTTCTTGCTCCGACTGACTTTTTAAAAATATTTGCCAAAAATCAGTTATTAGTCCTAGAATATTATAATTACGTATTCATATGGCACATACCTTCAGCTTTCTCCTGGGATGTTTTTTTTTAGCACTCGTCGACTACCGTAGGACTTGTGGAGACTTATGAAGTTGGGTAACTAAGTCTCCACTTTACACTTCCCGACTTCCCGTAATATGAATACCACTGCCAGATATTAATGTTAGAGACACAATTCAATGATTTCCAAGTAGTTCGGAATCCATACTAAAAAAAAAAAAAATATTACTGTATTGTGAAAACAATGTAAAATACGAGCGCGTACGAGCCTCCCACTCGCGCTGGTATTCTGTCATTTCATACTCATATACACACTCACACTTTATTATTTCTAGTACTTTATTACACTTATATATATCTACAGTCCTTTACCGCTTCCCACACGATATTTAGTAGGGATAGAGGTCACAGGGCCTTTTATAATAGGCGCAAAAGCGGCAGAAATGGAGGGGTGTGATTTCACCGTGAAGGATGAGAGTGAACTGACTACAATACGTATCTCGGTAGCCAAGAGTTGAAAATGTCAGCTGCTAATGTATATGCTGAGAAATAAGTCGTAGGAAATCTAGACAGTACATAATAAATTAGATAGTTCGAGGTGAATATAAATATAACTCAGGCTTCTCCCTTCCTTTCTTATATACATTTATATTACGAGAGTAGCTCATACGGCATATTTCATGGGGGGAATAGCAGGGGAAATTAGCAAATGAGTGCAGGTTGGATGTTGCGAAGTGATAATTACCCAATTCCAGGTGTATGGCAGTATCAATTACCTTATATTTTTATATATATATATTAATTTGTATAAGAATAGGGCATAGGGCTCATTTCAATGGATGAGAACAGTGGAAAAATCCGGGGAAGATTTACTTAGCGCTGATCGGCTGAGCAGACGACACGAAAGGGTAATGGAGGGGTGGTAGTGAGGGGAGTCTAGAATGGGGGAAAATGGCTAAATTGTCAACAATGGGTGGGAGTACTGATGACATTAGCAGCTCTGATTATTGTTGGACATTGGCAGTGCTGATAGATGGTACAAGTCACCACCTGAAAGCCCGGGCGAATTTTAAAAAAAAACAGAGTCACTCAAGTGAGTGGGAGCCTCGTACGCGCTCATATTTAACATTGCTTTCACTGTTTTTTTTTTTTTTTTTAGTATGGATTCCAAACTACTTGGAAATCATTGAATAGTGTTTCTAGTGATAATATCTGGCTGTGGTATTCAGATTAGGGGATGTCGGGAAGTGTAAATTGGAGACTTAGTTACCCAACTTCAGAAGTCTCCACAAGTCCTACGGTAGTCAAGGAGTGCTAAAGAAAACATCCCAGGAGAAAGCTGAAGGTATGTGCCATATGCATATGTAATTATAATATTCTAGGACTAATAACTGATTTTTGGCAAATATTTTTAAAAAGTTAGTCGGAGCATGAATATCCCCTCGGGAATGACACGGTGTGCCTCCGACAACCCCGCGGTGTAGGGGTTAAGGCGCTCAAATCAGATTGAGCCTGTGTAGGTGGTTGAGGTTCACTGCTCACGTAATGCCACTCAGGGATGAATGAGGCTGGTCACTTTCATGTCAGGACCAATTTCCCAAACCCTGGGCTCCTCTGCTCCTCATAGGATTGGATGATGGATGGATGGATTGGCTTATTGCGGTATATAATTGTTATACAAAAGTAGCATCATATTGCAGGCACTTGTTAACTACTGAACTGCTGATTATTGAGATTTTACTGTATATTTGCCATTTATAAATAGCTTTAATATTTTGATCTGTTTTTATAGGTTTGAAGGAGTACCTGGAATATGTGGTGGGCTTGGCGTTTGATGAGAAACCAGACTATGAGAAGTGCCGTAATATTCTGCGAGAGGGACTAAGGGCAAGGGGATACAAGGATGATGGCAAACTTGTTTTCATGTCTGCCACTCCAATCCCTCCCTCTCGCAAGCCTAAATCTCGACTGCTTCATAAGGTAAGCAAGAGAAAAAGTGACGAAATTGAAGTCGAGGAATCTGAAGATATGGAAATCGAAGTCTCTGGGTCCAGCAGGGGTCGGAGAGCTGGCGGTAAGAAATTAAGGAAGGCACCTAGTCCTGTAGCTGAGAGCAGGGAAGACACACCAGAGAGGGGGAAGGAAAATGCCAAGAGTAAGGCAAATGTCAGGATAAAGGGTGCCAGCAGGGGTACAGCCATCTCAAAGCCTATCTCAGGGCCTGGTGTTGATAATCCAACTCCACAGATGCTGGCACTAATGAAGAAGAGAATGTAATTTTATTGCTTCACGTAGTTTCAGTGTTACATACTTAATTATGCTTGACTTGTTAAAATTATTACAGTTCAGAAAAAGTTGATCTCATGTAATGCTATAGCTGAGTAACTGTTCCCTTCACATAATAATGTTCCTGTTAATGCAAATTTACTGTAATGATGGTGTTTTTTGCACCCTTTTCCAGGTAATAATGCCTCATTTTGTTCTGATTGCCAAGAAAGACAAAGAGTAAACTTTAAACTAGTTTGAAAGTGTTGTATATGTACAACAGTGGCATTGCAACAAGTAAGTGTGAGTTCAGGTTGACTTGGTAAGTTTTTACTGGTACATTATCTGTTTTCATTAAGCTTTATAGTTTATAACTGTCTACAGTGGTTACTTGTAATGTTTTAGTTGATTAAACCTTTCTTAGGTTGGGTTTGGATTGAGATTGGGTAAAAGTATCCCTCATAGGGGGATAATCCTGGGTTCATTTTCATTTTCTTTTTTTAATGGCTCCAATATGCATATGTCAACCATGGTCACCTAATCGCAGCTTTTCATGCTGCTCAGTCTCTGGCTGCTTTCCTATTCAGTCCCTTATCCCTGAGGTCACTGTCAGTGTATACAGTATCCCCATTGAACCCATTTTATTTTGTCTTGGGTTAATGTTATTGTGTTTGGAAACTTAACCCCATCATTAAGTGAGAAATACCTGAAATATTAGATTAATGTGATTTAGCAATATTTTTTTAATGTGGTGTTAAATTAATAATTTTGCTTCTTGCTGTATATATTTATGCAGTATAATTTGTGCTTTTTGTATAACAAGTTTATTCCATGTTACTGAATCTCAAAATTTCAATAAAGATAAGAAGAAAGACCTTTTATTTTACTTTACTGTTACCTAGTAGAGAATGAAGAATTTTCATGGGTATTAGCTTCTGTTATTTTCTTAATTTTTAAAATGCAGTGTTTGTAGGAATTTTTGCTATCACTTGATGTGGATGTTATCAGCATATTTCTTTATGCAATGTAATTTGCTAATCCCATGAAAATTTTTACATTCTAGAGACCCACCAAGAGACGATCAGAGGAAGAGGAGAATTTGTATGATGTCAGCCCTCAAAAAATTATGAGATCATCCAACCTTTCACCATGCAGACCTAGAAACAGGTATGTAATTGCTTGTATATCCTGGGAAGGACTATTAAAAATTACTTGCTGCAGGTTGCCTCATGTGTTTTAGAAGGCTTTACCTCCTCACATTCAACATCTTTTCTCAGTAACATTTCATTAAAAGATGTTTCATCTTAGAGACAGCTGATTAGTAGAATATGAAAATGAGTGGGTAGGGAAAAATCCTTGCTGCTGAATTTCATACATTGTAGTGGAGTGAGACATGGTAGATGTACAGGAACCCCATGTCTCACCTTAAGCTGAATAAAATCATTTGGAGTAAGTTAATGTCATTATATTGAAGGGGTTAAAAGGTATTTTACTACTGTCTTTTTAAAACAGTTCAGTGTTCCTTGATGATTTAATGGTACATTACTTATCTGCCAGATGTAAGTTAGCTTTTCTACATGAGCAAGCGTGTGAGGTCTGAATATAGGGTTTATGATGCCATTCTAAATGTGTTGGCTCATATGGAATCATAAGTCTTGCCAGTTTCTTGTTCTAAGTCAACACAGTAGTAAAAATTTGTGTTGTAAGAGCACATGGGTGGAGGTGTCAATTTTTTTTTTTCCAAAGCGTTTTGCCACCAGATTACATAATGACTGTAATGTTGTGTGAAAACTCAAGTACACCCGCACCTTAGCATTCACGAAATCAACATCCATTAGGTAGCCTCGGATGTTCAAATTTAACAGTGCAGAAAAATTAGTTTTTCAAAGTGTGATCGCCTCTTCTGAGTGGCAAGCACTCTCAATCTTAACCTGGAATTATTTAGAGAATGTGCTTGTACAGGTATTCACCTTCTCTACATAGTCTTGCAAGAGTGTGTGTATATGTGGTCATCACTGTTTACACTCAGTAGGATTCTTAGAGAAGCTGTCAGGTGAATGCATGAGGGAGTGAGCCAACAAGTCATCTAGCCAGAGAGAGGAGAAGGCAGTCATTTCAGACATGTTGTGCACACCACTTCAGCACATGCATAGACACATTATCCTACATACCAGTAGCTTGTTTCACTCCAAAAGATGATGTTACAGAGAGATATTTAGCAGTCAGCAGGGCAGAATACTTGGATGACATTGAACAGGTGAGGATGGATGCAGGAAGGGGCAGAGAATATGTATAACCAAGAGTAAAGTGCTGACATTTCTCTGCCAGCATTTCTCATATCTCCCCAAGCAGCCAAGTTTTTAATACTCTCATGTGATTCCAGTTGCTTAGTCACAAAAAGAATTCATTTGTTACTATATAGAGACTTGGCTGGTAGAGAAGTGTTATTGAAATTTTGCTCATGGCATTACATACACATAAGGCGTGGCACCACTCAGCAGAGCAAAAGTTGTCGTATGTTGTCTTTCCCAGTAACAAAACATTTATGCTATCATTATGATTGTGTAAAATGCTCCATCACTACAGTGATGAAGGTACTGCAGAATATATACTAAACTCCCAATTGTCCAGCATAATTCAGCCAAGCCCTACTCCAGATATTGCATAGTACCCCCCCCCCCTATTGGCTCAGTATTCAATGCTTAGCTGGATACTGCATCATTATCTGTCTCAGCCGTCAGTCCTAAATTTTTTCATGTGAGTAAAAGATGAAATTGAGCATAAAGTGCAATAAGGTACTGTAGTGATAAACTGCAGTAATACAGCACTTGTTGGCTACCATTGATGAGCCGGTTGATACACCTCAATGCCGGATATTGCATAGAACCACCGGTTATGTCCTGTTTCAGCACCGGAAATTGCATAATTCCGCCATATATTGCATTACTTTAAAGAGCCAAGCCAGCAGCGCTGGATATTGTTACGACAGATTATTGAGAGTTTACGGAACATATACTGTAGATCCATTTGTTCAGTATAGAATATCTTGTAGACAGTTATTGAAAATGTAAGTGTATGAAACTTACTCTCCAGCAGTATTCAACTGCATTACAAGAAAATTGTTCTAGATGTGCTGTTTTAGGACTTCACATTGGATGGGGGGGGGAATTATTATACTGTATTACCTTAGATCAGTATGTGGGAGGCCATATGACTAATTTGAGATAGGAATTTAGCTGGAGACGATTGGGTGGCCCATACTAGATAACCTCTGTCTAGGGGGTGATGACTACAAAAATAGGATTAGGATAGCAAACAGATTTTTAATGAAAATCTGCATTCTTGAGGGTTCAAGGAACAAATCCCCTGTAGGTGTTGAGACATGGCTCAGTCAGTAGAGAGGTGGCCTGCAGTCCTAACGGACCCAGGTTCAGATCCCCGCTGAGGCAGGAAACAGTTTAAAGATTTGAATTTCTGTAAATAAGGCTTTACTGATCTACCAGAAGACCCGCCAACATGTCGTAAAAATACCCCCGCTAATACCAATACACCAGCCCTGTATGAGACCCTAGCATGTATTCAATATGGACAGTGGGTGTTACTGCCGAAGTGGTGACATATAAAGGTATATGGTATGTAGGAGGACTGCTGGGCCTCGATAGCAGGCGGCTGTGTAGCCTATGCCCAGAGTTGAACACATTAAAAAAAGAAAAGAAAAAAATGTTGAGGTATTGGTGTACTTAAATTTGTGTGTGGAAAGACCACTCCTGGAAGTTTTCATTATATGAAAATGTTAGTTTATTGCTCATCGCATTCATGTGGAAATGTCACTCCCGAAAACCACTCTAGTCCAGCTCCAGGGAAGGCAACATAAGTCAGCGTGTAAACATAATTGTTTGATTGATTGATTTATTTAAGACAAAGGGTAACTGCAAGGCTTGGTGGATGAGTTTGGGAGTGTGTGTAAGAAACGGAATCTAAAGGTGAATGTAGGGAAGAGCAAAGTTATGGTCTTCAAGAGTAGTGAAGTCAGTGAATGTACAGTGAGGTTGGATGAGGAGGAAATGGAAAATGTGAGTACATTTAAGTACGTGGGTAGTGTGATGAGTAAGGATGGAAGTTTAGATGGTGAAGTGCTTGAAAGGGTACAACAAGGAAGAAAGGCTGGTTCTTTGAAAGCAGTGATAAGAAACAGGGAAGTGAGAATGGAAGTGAAAAAATTACTACGTGGCAGTATTGTGATACCAACTCTAACGTATGGAAGTGAAGCTTGGACCTTGTTGGAGGGACACAAAGGTGAGAGCAGTGGAAATGAGTTATTTGAGAGGAGCATCTGGAGTCACATGGAGAGACAGACTGACAAATGAGGATGTGAAGGTGCATTGTAGTGTGGATGCTGATGTGATACGAAGTGTTAAGAGAAACACATTGAGGTGGGTTGGCCATGTGGAGAGGATGGTGAGTGAGAGACTGATGAAGAGAGTGTATTTGAGTGAGGTTGAGGGGGAGAGAGGGAAGGGGAGGTCAAGGATGAGATGGAGTGGAGAGGTATATGGAGGTATATGAGAGAGGGGGGTGTGAGCTTGGAGCCGGGCAGTGAAATGGCAGGGGACAGGGCGACATGGAGGCAGTTTGTTTGCGGCCACACCATATGAGGTTAAGGCGTCTGGCAATAGATAGATAAATATTTATTGTTTTAGGTGGTGGCACTCACCCTCCACTCACTTGATGTAGTGCTTCCTTGGGTGTCTGGCCTTTCCTCTCTTCCATCCTGCCTTCTCTCTCTTTCTTTCCTTCATTCATTCCTCTTCCTTTTGCCATCAGGTGACTTTACACTCCCTCTTCTTTTTCTTTCTTTCCTCTTCCTTCTGCTTGTGGTTGACTCTACACTGAGTGACAAGCCAAATGGTTTCCTGTACACTGGGAAACCTTTTACTACACTGGATGGTAACCATGTAACTAAATTATGGCTTTTGGTGGTTTAGTGAGTAATGAAGATGCTCCAGTCGGATTGAGCCTGTATAGGTCTATATCCAAGGAGTGCTTGGGGTTTATTGCTCACGTAATGGCACTCGGATGAATGAGGCTGGTCATTCTCATCTTAAATGCCAGGACCAACTTGCCTAGCGCCAGGCTCCTACGCTCCTCGAGGGGCAACGTAGGACTAGATGATGGCTGGCTGGATGGATGAATAATTTACCTTAAACTTGATAAATTGTGAAAAACAGGAAACACATGAATTTCTGCATAGAAGATTTGGGGGGGAGGGGGAGGTGAAGAAAAGAAAAAAGGAAAAACAGCCACAACTGTTTTCATACCAACAATCCTGCCACCTGGTGTCTGCTGGTGAATATAACAAAGTCCTCAAGGCAGGCATGATTTTTTACGATTCAGCAACTTTACGTGCAATCAAGTAAATTGAAGACAAACCCAGCTTCTCAGCAGAGAAGAAGGAAGGGGGGTTGGACAGAAGCAATTTCTAGTGGACGTATGTATGATGGTGTTACAGATTTTCTCTTCTTTACAGTAAACTGATGAATAGTATTGAATGGAGATACATAGAGGTAAATATGTGTTTACAAACCCAGCAGGTTCAGTCTCTGTAAAGAAGCAGGAGGAGGGTGAACATAAGTAACTTTTAGTATTTACTGTATACTGTATGTATAACTGTGCTACAGGTTTTCACATTGTAGTTCTTTTATTTAGTAATAATAAAACTACTGACCGATGAATACGAGATTGTTAGAAACAACAGATTTTCTCGAGCACATTTACTTTCCTCCAAAAAACCATCTTATCTTTAAGGATGCTGTCATGCTCAGATATTTTTCCCCTAAAATTGTCTGGCTTTACACATACACTCCATTTTGCCAGTTTACAGAAAACAGTTCCCTTGTATCTAATGCCATCAGCATCTTCAAGCCCTTCACCTCTGCTGTATAGTCAGTACAGGTATTTCATTCTTCTTTCATTTTCTTACCCCATTCTGAATTATTTAAGAACTGCATAGCTTGTAATCAGTTGCTTTCCTCTCTCCAGTTAAAGCGTTATTTCTCTTTCTCCAGTCTTCTGGCATGTTCTAAGTATCCCATGCCATTCTGCACACACACACACACACACACACACACACACACACACACAGACACACACACACACACACACACACACACCC
>JAGKTI010005117.1:11765-23890 GCA_018397915.1 Birgus latro
TCCAGTCTTCTGGCATGTTCTAAGTATCCCATGCCATTCTGCACACACACACACACACACACACACACACACCACCTTGTAGACAGCCTCATCACCATGCCACAGCTTTTCTTCTGTAATGCCACCCATTTCTTTACACTCCTTGTGAATGCTCTTTAGACTCTTCATCCATCCACACTATGCATACTAAATCTTCCATAATTCTTTCCTGTCTGCTTTTGATGTACTTTTTCAGATTATTAATTGGTGTGAAAAACCTTGCAGTACTTTTCACCAGGTATCTTCATCAGCATATTGC
This sequence comes from Birgus latro, assembly GCA_018397915.1. Taxonomy (NCBI): domain Eukaryota; kingdom Metazoa; phylum Arthropoda; class Malacostraca; order Decapoda; family Coenobitidae; genus Birgus; species Birgus latro. Next base: position 12,064 of record JAGKTI010005117.1, read on the forward strand.
AAAAATTTATGTGCACATGCCCTACCACTTTTAAAACCAGCTTTTTCATCACCCAGAAGACTTTCTCTACTACTATTTTCCAGTTCACCCTGTTTGGAGCACTCAGCAACTTCCATGCATACATAAAAATTATGCCATGCACTCTCATCAGGAGTCCCCATATTGAGGTTGGCTGTGGTATGGCTGATGTTTTCTGTGGATTGGAAACTAAACCAAATGCCAAAATGCCGTGGGCTACTCTAGAACAGTTGCTGGAAACTGAAGGAGGGGGAGAGGGAGAGTAGTTTCAAACTAGCATTTTGATCCAGTATATTTGTGACTGAACATTTAGTGATTATTGTTGGTCATGTTACGAAGCATATAGCCTCACTTCTCTCACGGTATAGTCAGTCAGTTTTTATGTGACTGAACTGGACCTCTTATAACTTGAATATTAATTCATGTTATGTGCTGGAGGTGGGGCTGGAGCTAGCTCCGTGGCTAGAGTGAGGAATGGTTTGGAAGAAGTTCAGGGAGCTGTCACCTCTCCTGACTTGAGAGGGCTCTCCCTTTGTTATAAGGGGTCTTTGTATGTGGCATGTGTTAGGAGTGTAATACTGTATGGTAGTGAGACCTGGGCAGTAAAGGAAGAGGATATTTGCAGGCTCAGACATACAGAAATGGCAATAATTAGGTGGATGTGTAGTGCATCCCTGAGGGCGAGACTTTGGGGGGCTAGGTATATAATGGAAGAGTTGAGAGGTAGGATGGGTTTGGGAGTGTATTGCTGTTGTGATGAGGAGGGGTAGATTGAGATGGTTTGGGCATGTGGAGAGGATGGGGGATGATAATTGGGTGTAGAAAGTGATAAGTGTTAAAGTTGGGGGTATGGTAGCAAGAGGTAGACCGAAAAAGACTTGGGACTAGGTCATTGAGTGTGCTTGCAACCCTCCACCTCTACGACGGGCACGTAGTACCCGTCTAGCAACAAACTCTCATCCCTTTTCTGTCCATCTCTGTAATGCAAGAGTTAACCGTTACTCCCAGTCCTTCATTTATGCAGCTGGTCAACTCTGGAACTCTCTTCCTCTGTCTGTATTCCCAACTTCCTATGATCTCCAGTCTTTCAAATGCATTGTGTCCAGGCATCTCGAAATGAATGGATCTTGAATTTGGCTCTCTTTCGTATTGTTTTTTGTTTTTTTCTTGGAAGGAACAGTATGTGGGCCAATGGCCTTTGATTCCTTTTTCCTTGCATTGAAAAGAAAAAAAAAAAACCCAGAGATCGAGCAGCATAGAGAGCCACCATTAGGTGACCAAGGCCAATGTGTGCAAGCATGTTGGAGCCTTCAGAAACTAAATGATTGTACAGTATTAAATTTGGCAAATCTTAATTATGGGGATGGTATGAGTTTCCTTTGATAAAATCAAAGTTAACCTCTAGTTTGATTATACCTGGCTATCAGCTGAGCTGATAGGGCCTGCAGATCTTATTCATATGAAAACACGAATTTAGTACATCCCAGAATCGATGGTAGGTGCACATACACCACCTCACTTTGTCTAACTATAGTATACAGTATTGTTATTTAAATGCAGAATCTTGGCCTTTTATGCTACTGATGTCACTCTACTCACACACGTTCTCAGGCATATTTCCAAAAAATATTTAATTGTTCTCAACAGCACTGTAAAAATATAAATCAACACTTGCTAGTGGTAGGTGGGGGCATCCACCATCCACCCACTCGATGTAGTGCTACTTTGGGTGTCTGCCTTTTCCTCCTGCCCTTCCTTCCTCTTCTGTCTTTCTTTCCTTCATTTTTTCCTCTTCCTTCTGCCTACGGGTGACTATACGCTCCTCCTTCTGTCTTTCCTTTATTCTTAACCTCTTCCTTCTGCTAATGGATGACTCCACACTGAGTGACAAGCCAGATGGTTCCCTGTACACCAGGAAACCATTTACTACTCTGGGTGGTAACCATATAACCAAATTATGGTGCCTTGTGCTTTAGTGAGTAATTAAGGCACTCCAACTGGATTGAGCCTGTGTAAGTTTGTATCCAAGCAGCGATTGGGGTTTATTGCTCAAGTAATGCCACTCAGGGACGAGAGGCTGGTCACTCATCTTAACCCCTAGGATACACAATTCGATCAACCATACCGGTGTGAAAAACTGTATATGGAGCTGTTTTTTCTACTCTTACAGAAGTAAAAAGTGTTATGCCAAGGTTTAGAGCATGAATTTACATATGCTGCAAACCAGAGCATTTTAGACCAACTGGTTCATGAGCTATAGCCCGTCAGAGTTGGAAAAAGCCTTCCAGGCAGGGTGACTCCAGTTTTCTATGCTCCCACCTTATTCCTCTCTCATTCCTCTCCTCTCATGGCCTTCTTCACCCACTCCTATCCCCCCTCTCATCCTCCCCTACCCCCTCACTCCCCCCCCATCCCTTCTCCCTTCCCCACCTTCCGTTCCCCCATCCCCTTCCCTTGTAGCGGGGGGGGGTATGCAATTTGTGTGTGTGTGTTACTAACACACTCCCATCCCCTCAGAGCTGTCCAATCAAGTAGCTGCAAGAATTTAAAGGGGAAAAAAGAGCTAAAGCATGCAGAATAATGATAATGGTGTTAAAGACACACAATTTATTATTATAAAAAACAAACGCTACTAACATTTACAGGAAACATCACTTTTTGTGTGTGTGTGTGTGTGTGTGTCCGACTCTGAGCATAGGCTTCATAACCTGCTATCAAGGCCCAGCAGTCCTCCTACATACCATACACCTCTACATGTCACCACTTCGGCGCTAACACCCACCGTCCATATTGAATAATACAGGCTAGGGCTGTCTCATACAGGACTGGTGTATTGGTATTAGCGGGGGTAATTTTACATGTCTTCGGGTCTTCTGGTAGATCAGTAAAGCTTAATTTAACGAAATTAAAATCCTCAAACTGTTCTCTGCCCCAGTGAAGATTTGAACCTGGGTCCGTTAGGAATGCAAGCCAACTCTCTACCGACACAGAGATTCATAAAAAATCGTGAAAAAAACGTACATTCCGTGTTCGTACGTCGGTGTATACAACTACACAAACAATATTCTTGTAATGAATGAACACACGCAACATGAATAGTAATAATGACATATAATACTCTAGGCGGGGGGGGGGGTTGCAAGCGGACAGCATACTACAGGGGGGGGAGGCCTGGAGGGGTGGTATGGGGGTATGGAGGTGGAAGACAGACACCACAAGACAAAGAGGACAAGCAGAGAGGGAGTACAGGGGGTGTGAAGGGTACAAAGGAAAGCAAACGGCAACAGACCTTATGGTCCTTTCGAGGCTGTTTGTTACAGAGTAGACTATGACTACAAGATCTAACTCTACATGCTGAAGGATAAGGATAGTAAAGCAAGAAGGCTTCCCCCACCTCCAAACTCTCCAGTTAAAACTGGCAAGAAAAAGTGAGAAAAACCACCATGCAGCATGGAAAAACTGACATGGAAATTTCATAGGAAAGACTGAAAAGGAAAAGCTACATTCTATAATACATTATCTATAAGCTACCAGTATGAATAACCTGAAAGAGAAAGTAGTAAAGTACAATGAATAATCAAGTAACGCATGACACTGTGTACTGGTACGCTGAGTTACGGGGCGTCTGCGGACGATGATACTCTGTAGACATAACGACGTGAATGTGGTTTTCCCATGGTCTCAGCTGGACTCTGCGGGAATCCAAAAGATACAGATACACGTGAATATAGCTAATAATCCCGTGGTCTAAGTTGGACTTTGCGGGAATTCAAAAGTTACAGATACACTTAAATATAGTGATCCCGTGGCCTCGGACTGTGCAGGAAGAAACTTAAAACATTATCACCGTGCATATATTTGCATTTAATAAATTGATCCAGGCTCTAAATAAAATAAAATAAAAATTTCTACATACACAAGTGTTTTATTCATGAGTAAACACATTAAGCTGGGGGTTAGACGACAAATATTTATCCAGGCAACCTTGAAAGGTCAGTACTGTATTACAATTTACTACATTGGGGGGCAATTTATTCCATATATTTACAGCTCTATTGAAGAAGAAGTGCTTAGCCTCATGCGACTGGAATCATTTGCCAATTATTTTATGCCCATTGCCTCTAGTATAATTTGAGTGATCAACTGTGAAGTATTTATCGACAGCCATGTTATCATGTCTTTTGAATACTTGAATTAAATTTCCTTGTATCCTCTGTTTAGTTAGGGTAAAGAGATTCAGGGCTAAACGTTCCTCGTATGGTTTATTTCTCAATCTAGGTATCATCTTTGTCATCCTTTTCTGCACTCTTTCAAGCTTTTCCATGTCCTTTTTCTAATACGGTGACCAAAACTGAACGCAGTACTCCAAGTGCTGGCGTACTAAGGAATTACTGTATACATGGTGAGGATGATGTTATCGGATTTATATTCAAATGCTCTGCCTACGAATCCAATCAATGTATTGGGTTTTTTCAGAGCTTCTGCACATTGTTTGCTTGGTTTCAAATTGCTTGTTATTATAACATCTAAGTCTTTTTCATGGTTTATCCTGTCAAGTTGGACATTATTCATGCTATAACTAGCTCTTACATTTTTACTGCCAATGTTTAGTACTTTGCATTTAATAATATTGAAATCCATTTGCCAGACTTGGGCCCAGTTAAACAATTGATCAAGATCTCTCTGAATTGCCTGCCTTTGCAGTGCTATATCGGCTCTGTTGCCTATTTTAGTATCATCAGCAAATTTTGAAATCTTACAACACAATCCTTCAATATCATTTACGTATATTAAGAAAAGAGTAGAACCTAACACTGAACCCTGCAGCACTCCACTTGTAACTTTTATCCAGTCTGACTCTTTTCGATTTATTACAACTCTGCTTTCGTCCGGTGAGCCAATCTTCTTTTCTTCTTTTGTGTGGGACTTTGTCAAAGGTCTTTTGAAAATCGAGGTAGACCACATCAACAGATTTAGTCTCATCGTACATGTTCAGAATATTATTGAAAAAGTCCAACAGATTCGTGAGGCAAGAGCGATTATTACGAAAACCATGTTGCGAACCTTTTATGAGATTATTTCTAAGTGCTTCACAAATTTATCTCAGATAATAGTCCCAAGTAATTTGCAAACCACCGATGTTAAACTAATTGGGCGGTAGTTTTCTGGTTGGGCTCTGTTACCTTTTTTGAATATTGGAGTTATGTTAGCAAGCTTCCATTCATGTGGCACCTTACTGCTCTTAAGTGATAAGTTAAAAAGTTCAGATAAAAGCTTTGATATTTCATTCTGCAGTTCTTTCAGTACACATGCAAGATATTTTGTCTGGTCCTGGTGTTTTATTCTCTTTTAATTGTTTATTGCAAGCAGTACGTCGCTATCGCCAACTGTAATGTCAGTGATTATGTTGTCCTCTTCTATAGGAATGGGGGAAACAGTAGGAATCATATGTATATTTTCTGTTGTAAATACTGATGCGAAGAAAGTATTAAGGATTTTCGCCATCATAGTTTCATCATCAGTGTGCTCTCTGTTATCAGCGATTAAGGGACCGATTGTTGGAGTTATTACCTTTTTGCTTCTTGTGTAACTGAGAAGTTCTTTGGGATTTGATTTACTGATACTTGCAATATGTGCCTCAAGGTTTTTCTTACTGTATTTAAAATTTTGGCTTTCCGTTGAAGGGCATTGTGGTATTATAATTTCTATATGCAAGATTTTTTGCTTCCAGACAATGTTTAATGTCGGAGTTCCACCATTTGGGTTTAGAGTTTTTGGCAGGCCTTCTGTTGCGCATTGGAGTACATAACCTGATGGCACTGTTGAGAGTTTCTGTAAAAAAATTCCATGCATCATTGATATCTAAAGTTTCGACAGTGGGATGCCAGTCGCCTGCACCTACAATTGCCTTTAATTTCTTAAAATTTGCTCTCTTAAAGTTGGGCACTTTCTCGCAACTGGCAACGGGGGGATTGGAGGGGGGAGGTGAGGGGGATCCAAGGCAGGAGGATGGAGGGTGGGGTGTGGGGGGGGGGAGTGGGAGGCGGTCAGAGGCGAGGGACGGGGAGAGGGAACAAAGGTATTGGGGTAGAGGAAGGTGGCAAGAGGGCAGTGGGGGAATCCCCACCACCACCATGGTTCCGGACCCAGATCCTCTCTTCTCCCTGCTCAGGACTTAGTTCTCATTGGTTTGCATCGGTGTATGTCACAATCATGCTGAAGCCTAGTGTCCGCAATTTTTCCCAAAAGCCCCTCTGTTAATCACATTCAGTATCTTGCGTAATCCTGAAAAAGGATCGATTGAACCTGTTATCACTATAGGTGTTAAATGTCAGGACCAACTTGCTTAGCCCCAGGCTCCTACACTTCTCATGGGGCAACATAGGATTGGGTGATGGATGGATGAATGAATAGTTGCAGCCTTCCTGTTTTTCAGTTTCTTCAGTGTTCTTCCCTTAAGTAATTTTCAGATTGCCATATACCAAATTTCTTTTTCGTGCATCACCAGACAACTCCATGAGTATGAGGAGGATGGTACTTATACAAGTTTAGAACTGTCATGCATATGTATGTCAGCTGGTCACTGTTTACACTGTACATTTTTAATAGGGTAAATAGTTTACTCCAATTGGTAAGTCTTCCATATTTTACCCATAAACTATGACAAAGGAAATTGCTGTGTCCATGGTGCTCTTTCTCATTTTCGGTGAAGTATATGTGTGTGTCAGCTCTGACATTGGTATACACCATAGGAGAGTGTATATAAGTGAAGTGGAGGGGGGTGGGGGGAGACTGAGGATGAGGTGGTGGGATAGAGTGGAGAGGTATATGAAAGGGGGATATAAATTTCGGGGATGTCAACGAAATGGCAGAGGACAAGTTGACATGGAAGTACAGTAATTTGTTTGTGGCCACCTCGTACAGAATTAAGGCATCTGGCTATAGACAGATAGATATACTGTACTGTACAGGTCAATATCTTCCCTGCTTTAGTGATAACAAGCACCAAGCCATTTTATATCAGCCTGGTTTTCAGCCCCAACTTAAGAGATGTATGTCATAATCTTCCTGGAAATGGCACAAGATGTTTGCCATAGTTTTATTATATATTGGTAGTGACCACATTTAAGGGTCACAGACTAAATACCAGATAAGTTAAACCAAAGCATGCATCCACCCTGCTTTAGTGGACTTGAAATATTAAGATGTTTATTACCCTGTCTAAACTAAGTGAGCAACTGCAAATTGTGTAAAAGCTGTGGCTGTTGGTCTGAAATCTATACATGCATTTGTAATTTTATTGGTGCAAACTTTTCAAAGCTTCCATTTGATAACACTGGTTCCTAAAGAAAGTTCTTTATCTTCTGTAGAGTGAACACCAGAACCTGCCCTCAGAGTTCTATGCTTGGGATCAGTCTTAGCAAACCCTGTCAACTAGACTTTCCATCTGTGGACACAGAAGAGAGCATGATAGAAAAAGAGAATCAAAGGATGTTGGCACGTAAGCAAAGCCAAAGACCTAGGAGGCTTGCCCTCGCAAAGGACACTTCCTTGGATAACCCTACACCCCAGATGATTGAAATAATGAACAAGATCAGAGAGAAATCTGCTTCACCTCCTGTTTGTCAGAAACGTCATCGTCACAATAGGTAATGTTTGAATAAATGTTGTTCAGTAGAAGTTTAGGTATTTGGAAACGGTCAGTTACTTAACATATTACATAATGATTCAGTTAAGTCACTCACTTGGAGTAAGGCAAATAACAGTCGGTTATATACCAATAAAATTATTGTGTGACTGATAGAACTAGTATTGTGAAAAGCATTAATTTGATCTGCTGGGAAATGTCAGAACTCTAAAGTAGCATGATTGTAATACTGTGTGTGGTTTGTGGTCTCGTTGAAGGACAGAGCTGTCCAAAACCTAATTTTGTTAATATAGGATGCCTCTCTCTCGCTCTCTGATTTGTGCTACACTTAACATAAAAGATAAATTTGAGGTTGATGTTTATATTTCCCACAGTAACTGTAATGGTAACCGAGGAAGCCCCACGTGTGAAGATACTCCCACTGAGTTCACCCCAGCCATGGAAGAGGTGATGCGAAGGCGTGCGGAACGACTCTCTAGCTCAGACTCTGAGGCTGATGGGTACACCAGTTCCTCTTCCTGTGAGGGGTCCTCACATGTGTTTGAATCATCTGAGAGTGAGGACTCCAATGATGCCACAGTATATTACTCACCTGTAGATCCTTCACCCCCACCCATACAGCAACAAAGCAATAATAGTAATACAAAAACTACCCGAGGTAAGTGTAACCTCTAATTATAGTTGTTTTCCAGGTATAAATTGTTTCAGGTGATTGTGTCATCCTACAGGGTAAGTACAGTACTAGTATTGCTTTCTTGGAAGACATTTTGATGAAACTAAAAAATTTGATTATTAAGTGTGTTGAAAATACCCATGGGCTATATTCAGAACATCATACACATTGAAATGGACAGTCATCTTTGCTTGTGAATTCAACATTGCATTGATATTGCAATGTCTTCTTTCTGATGATGTTGAAGTATTGGTGTTTTGTTGTTTTTGCTGCTTTGATTTCTGTCAACATCACACACACAGCAGATAATATCAAAGATGGCTGAAATGAGGTGTGTGTCGCAAATCCTTAAACCTGTAAATGGTGACTATCATAAGTATGCTGTGGCAGGAAAACCTTTACCATTGTCATTAAGTTACCTCTAGTTTTCAATATTTTTTTGCCATATTCTCTTTTCTGTTATATATTATGCAGGAAAGTCTTTTGTCCAGCAGCCTAGCGTACTTGCATTTGCATGATTTTGGCAGCAATTGGTTCAAGAATGCATGTTAGATTAATACTAAAAATTTAATTTTATTCCCCTCTCTCTCTCTCTCTCTCTCTCTCTCTCTCTCTCTCTCTCTCTGTCTGTCTGTCTGTCTTTCCATAGTTTACTGGAAAAACATAAAAGGTGAATAAATGGGGGATAATGAGGTTTTATGAAAGTATGATGTGGATGGAAAACAGTGAAGTGATAAATATACAGTGTGTCCATAAAGTCTCTTTACAAAGGGGTTCATTTAACAGTACCTTAACTCAACATCTTTCATCAACAGGGTACCTGAAATACACAAATGCAATGTGATTAAAAACTTTGATAACCACTGTGTACGTAGAACAAATCTGACTAAGATATCTCATCAGTTGCCTTTGTAATATTTTTAAATTGTAAAGAGACTTTATGGACACCCTGTAGTTCTTGAGTGTTTATTGAAGCATAATATGTGAGAGTACTGCAGACCGATATCCAAGTGAGTGATCCATCAGTGTTGGAAGTGTGATGGTAAAGTTGCTGTTGCTTCTCACTCGTCTGAATGTGAACCCAATGGATTGAAGGTTGTGTAATGCTCCAATGTTTGTTTAATATAGGAGAGAGAGTTAAGGGGATGAGAGATGAGGAAGCAAGAATGGTGTTGCTAGTAATATAATGCTAAGTTGCTAGGGTCTTTAGACACTGGCAGTTTTGTGAATTTGAGTAGCATGGCCTAAAAACAGATGGAGACAGAGTTCGGTAATGGTTGTTAAGAAAGAAAGTGGTTGACTAGGTGTGACCTACTGGTGAATGGAGGAACGAATAGACAGAGCATACAGTACAGTAATAGAAGAGGGAGGTAGATATGTACTTGAAGTAGAAAGTCGTTTGCTCATAGGAGAAATATGGCAGGTGCCTTGAAGGCCTTTAGATAAAGCAGGATAAAGAATGAGGAGGCTGTGAGGTTTGCATGATGACGTAATAGTAATCATCATCATTTTCTTTTTCCCACCTAAGGACGGGGTGAGCTAGGTTACAGAAAGCAAGAGACAGCAAATAGGGGGAGAATGAACAACAGAATGCTCATTCAGATGGGCTAGACACCATTAACTCACCGTTCAAGCCCCTGTAATGTTGATTTTACCTCACAGGCCTGATCATGTGCCTGTAATTTGGAGAGAGATTTGTTTGAGTATAGGTGTACTAATCATTTTGAATGTGATAGTCACCCCGCTGGTTGTCAAGTTAAAAATATTTACTCTGGTCATGTGCTCCTTTATACATAATTCATCTAAAAAAATCCTCAGTTAATTCATTAGCCTCATCAACTTCCATGCCTTGCTTTCTTAAATACACATGTACCATATCCATCCACCTTATTGATCTACCATGCTTCATATCACCTTCAAACTGCTGTATACCCTTTTCACTACCTGTTGGTATGTGTTCCCTCTATATGACTATACTATCTAATCACACCCTCTCCAGACCCGTTGATAATTACTGTCGATATTGGAGAGCCGCCATTAGGTGACCAAGGCCGACACATGCAAGCAAAAAACGAAAACGATATGGACAAAGGAAACATTAAAATGACTTTTATTGAAGATTTTATTGTTTTGTCCGATACTCTCTGAGACAATGTTGTTACCTTGACATTGTTTTGCAGCTGAATAGTCTTGCTCAGAATCATTAAAGGTTCTTAATAATTAGTGGGTGAGTGGAAAAGGAGAGGGAAGGAGGGTGGAGGGGGAGAAGAGGGCTGAAGCAGCAAGTTGAGAGTGAGGTATATTGTATACTGATGGTGTGAGAGTGTGGTGGCCATGTGGGTTTGTACACTATGTTAATAGTATACAGACGCTGTTGAAATAAACACGAAATGCCTGCACCTATTGGTTATTGTATTCTTTATTTATTCATAATATTTACAGTCACTGTAGTCTAAATAAAGAAGTGATTTACTGCATGTAAGAAAGAAGGGAGTAGATGTGGGCAGTAAGAGGACAGTTACTCTGAGACGAGGGAATGAACCACATTTGGCAACTTTGTTAAAGCTCAGCTTGTACAGTGAAATAATCCTTTGGTTGATGGGAATATATTACCTATAGAACTTGCCTGTGCATCTTCATTATTACTCTTATACGTACAAGGTTCAGTATGGTACTTGTTTGTGCGGTGTATGTGTGTAGTACACATACACAAATGCATCAGACAGATGGATGGATAGATAAACTATATACTGTACATGAAGGAAAGATAGTAAATCAGTGCGAACGTCTTCCGATGATGTGTATGTATGGGTAGTCGTGTGTAAGCTACTAGTGTTTGTGTGTGTAAATGATGCTCAGATTTTAAATTCACTTTAGAACGAATATTTAGCTTTACGAAAGACACTGTCACCTAAAAGCATTGCTTGCTTAACCACAGAACCTTCTTGCTAAGCTTTTCAAAGTAAATAAGATATACTTAAATAAAGACTGTCTTGAAATCAAGAAAAGCATGACATTTTTAGTGTGTAATGTGAGCCACCGCAGTACACTTTACGTACTACCTGTATACGTGGTTCACATATACTGAACTTAGTCATTCTTGCTTTATTTCATGTAAAGCAGTTTTAACCATGATATATAAATGAGGAGTTGACTACTGGTGTGTTAAATCCAGTCTCTGGGATTGAAGCAGGTGTATTTTTTCCCCTATGCACTAAATCTAGGCTGGCCTGGCCTGAGTTGGCTAATGATCAAAATGTTACATACATTTAAGTATAAATGTTGTTTAATTTTATGGTTAATGGCCAGCCAGCCAAGGTTTTACGTACAATACACTCGACCCTCGATTTCGCGGACTAAAAGGGGGGAGACCAGTCCGGGAATTGCAAAAGTACTCACCTGGTAGGGCCCCACATACCATTCCCCGGACTATTACCATACTTTGTTCGAATTCTCCAACATTATCTGTAGGGTGAGGAGACTGTAGC
>JAGKTI010005117.1:33686-46700 GCA_018397915.1 Birgus latro
ATGGCCATGTACATGGGTGCTCGCACCCAGGTAAGAGTGAATGGAGCTTTGAGTGATGAGTTTTCCGTGAATGTTGGTGTGCATCAGGGGTCAGTTTTGAGTCCCTTGTTGTTTATCATGGTGCTTGAAGCCCTCTCACGTGACTTCAGAGATGGACTCCCATGGGAGATGTTGTATGCTGATGATTTGGTGTTGATTGCGGAGAATGAAAAGGAGGCGGAGGAAAGATTTAAGATGTGGAGAGATGGTATGGGGCACAAGGGCTTGAGGGTGAATGCAGATAAAACAAAAGTGATGATATCTAGGGTTGGTGGCGGTACAATCAGAAAAGAGGGAGAGTGGCCATGTGCAGTTTGCCACAAGGGTGTGGGAAGCAATTCCATCTTGTGTAGTGTTTGTGATAAATGGGTGCACAAGAGATGTAGTGGTATTAGAGGTAGACTGCGAGATGATGCTGATTTCATGTGTGCGGCGTGTCGGGGAGAGCAGGTGGAGATTGTTTGGCGTGAGAGGGTTGAACTTGCAGGTGAGTCTCTTGAGTGTGTGGAGGAGTTTCGTTATTTGGGAGACATGTTATGTGCCGGAGGTGGGGCTGGAGTTAGCTCGGTTGCTAGAGTGAGAAGTGGTTGGAAGAAGTTCAGGGAGCTGTTGCCTCTCCTGACATTGAGAGGACTCTCTTTACGTGCTAAGGGGTCTTTGTATGCAGCATGTGTTAGGAGTGTGATGCTGTTTGGTAGTGAGACCTGGGCAGTAAAGGAAGAGAATATTCGCAGGTTTAAACGTACAGAAATGACAATGATTAGGTGGATGTGCAGTGCGTCCCTGCGTGCAAGGCCTGGGAGGGCTGGGTTTACGATGGAAGAGTTGAGAGGTAGGATGGGACTGGAGTGTATTGGTGTTGTGATGAGGAGATGTAGGCTGAGGTGGTTTGGACACGTGGAGAGGATGGGGGATGATAATTGGGTACAGAGGGTGAGAGGTGTTAATATTGGGGGAGGGGTAGACCGAGAAGGACATGGGATGAGGTCATTAAGTGTGACTTAAGGGTTAAGGGACTGAACAGGGAGGCTGCCAGGGATCGAGCAGCGTGGAGAGCCGCCATTAGGTGACCAAGGCCGACGCATGCAAGCATGTTGGAGCTTCAAAAACGAAAACGAAGAAAACAGTGGGGGGGGGAATGCAAGCAAAAAAAAACGTCTTACCTATTCACTATTGTATGTACAGTACCCCGCCTATTTTGGCAGTGTTTTCTGGTAATTTTGGTGCTGTTTTTAGGTCATAAATCACACAGGAATATCCAAAGTAATGGTAAACACAAGAAAACCATGATAAAAGTGGGGGGAGGGACTGAAAAACAAAAAACACCCTACCAATACACTACTGTATGTACAGTTCCTAACTTTGCAACTGTTTCCAGGTCAGTCTTCGGTATTTAGACCCAAAACACACATAGGAATATCCAGGGTATTGCTAAACACCAAACTATGCATAAACAACAAAAACCCACAAAAAATCTGAAGACAGTTGGAAATTGGTTATGTTGGTATAAATTGTATATGATCATCTTTGCTGGTGTTCATACCATATACTAATTAAAACAGAAAATTGAGTAAAATAACAAAACTGCAGTGAGAATATGTGGTGTTTGAGTAAAACTTACCTTCATATAACTTCCTACCATCCTAGTGCAAAATTTTGCCCACACCTTGAAAGAGTTAAGTGTTGTCTAGGTGCAGAATTTCATGAGCTTTCTTGTGGATTTCGTGGAATTTTGGTACGACCAATAGTATTCAAGTAAATCACCCAAAACTCTCATAACACGCAGGTCAGTGCTTTCAGCGTGAAGGGGGAGCTGGGAGGCCTGGCTAACAAGGTAGGGAGCATAGGAGGGTATGGAGGAGGGGTGGGGGGGGGATAAGTGAGGCTGTGGGCAGGATTTTCACCCTTCTGTCACAAGGCGGATGGGCACTTTCACCTGACTTGTGGGTTGTGGTCTGTCTTACATGTACTTTGGCCATTGGGAAACACAACTCCTGGTGACGAGGCGACTTTAGATGTTCGGTGTAGAAGCGGACAGGCACTTTCACCTGACTTTTGTCTTGCAGTCTATGTTAGACTTTCGGTGGCAGTTGGGAATGGCTAATCTTCGTGGCCGTGTGACTTTGGACACTGCTTGTGGGTTTTGGTCTGCATTGTTCTGGTGCTGGAGGTTCGTAGGGAGTGATCAGACCAGTGTACGAATTTGACCATTCAGTACAGGGGTGGACAGGCATTTGCCTTATTTCCTGTTCACAGCTAGAGCCCAGCGGCCACAATACCAAATGTCTGAACATGTCGTCTGGCAGACCGAAGTTCTCGGGAACTTTCACGTCTGGATGATAGCAAACAAATTCAGTTAGTGATTTAATAGAGCCAGGGTCCAGTATCCAGGTAATGAACACATCAGGGTACTGCATGTCCAGATATATGAGGGATTACTGTATAAAGGTTTAGTACAGTTATCATTTCATAGCTTCTTTATAATAAAAATGTAACATAAACTAAAGGATTTGTTGTATTTTGATGTAAATTAATGTACATTAATATAATTTTAACATAAAATCTAAAGGATTTGTTATATATTGATGTAAGTTAATGTAGATTAATATAATTTTTTTTAAGTACCAGAGAGTAAAAAGAGAGTGGATGAGGAATTTGGAAGGAATTTGAGTGTAAAGTGGAGGGAATGTAAGAAAATGTTCTGGAATGAGGTAAAGAGAGCTAGACAGGGTGCCAGCAAAGTTAGTGGGGGTGTGAAAGATAAAAATGGTAGATTACTAATGGAGAAGGGAGAAAAAATGAGCAGATGGAGAGAACACTTTAACGAATTGTTGAACATAGAGAATGAGAGTAATGCAAGTATAAGTGGCTGGGGAATGGCGGGGAGAAGGAGGGTTGTGAGAAGAGAGGAAGAAATCAGTAGGATGGAAGTGGTGGAAGCAGTGGAGAAAGTTAAAATGGGGAAAGCCCCAGGAATTGATGGAGTGTGTGGTGAAATGCTGAAGCATGGGGGAGAGAGAGTAATTGAATGGATGTGGAAGGTGTGTAGATTGGCCTGGGAGGAAGGTAGAGTCCTGGAGGATTGGAAGTCAGATATAATTATTCCTCTGTACAAAGGAAAAGAGGAAAAAGAAGTGTGTGGTAATCATAGGGGCATTTGCCTTCTTAGTGTAATAGGAGAAATATATGGTAGGATACTTATTGACAGAGTTAGGGAAATAACAGAGGAATTAGTTGGAGAAGAACAGGGAGGTTTTAGGAAGGGAAGAGGTTGTGTAGACCAGATATTCATTCTTCAGTTCTTAGTGGAAAAGTTTTTAGAGAAGGGAAAGAAGTTGTATGCAGCCCCCATGGATTTGGAGAAAGCATATGACAGGGTGGATAGACAAGGATTGTGGAAAGTATTAACCTCTTCATTACCGAATTCCACATATGTGTACTCCTGCATACATAAAAAAAAGTTTGGCTGAGAAACCGATTTCACTCATGTATACGGGCGTATACATGAGATATATAGGGACATGCTGGGGAGCTAAATACTCGGTTTGGGCTGAAATAATGTTGCCACGTGTTGTGACTGAATGGCAACCAGCTATGACGTCATGCACCCCTGTCATGGCTCTGGCATGTGTCATAGATTTATGCCAGTGAGCTCAATTTGTTTGGGGGCATATTGTATAATACTGTATATATTTTGATTTTATTATATACATACAGTAAAACCTCGATATAACGGACTTCAGTAGACCGGAATTCGCTTTTATCGGACTCGAGGAGCTACCGGACTAAACTCCTATATATCGGAAAAAGTCCGATTTAGCCAGAAAGCAGTCCAGACTGCCTAACAACTTCAGCTATGTTCACCACAATAAGACAAGTAAAAGACATGTTTTTCAGTCCACAGTACAGTATTATTATACCATTTGATTAATGTAGTGAAGGTATAACACAGTACAATACTGCAATGGTGGTGAAAACCACTGATGCAATCCAGACTAATGTCTGATATATCGGAAAAAGTCCGGATTAGCAGGGGTAAGTCCGGATGTCGTTTTTATCGGAAAATCGCATATTTCAGACTGGCCTGAGCCCCAATTAGTCCGTTATAGTGAGGTCATACTTATATACCTATATAATGCGATATAATATAGAACAAATGTGATTGCCTAGCAACGAGTCCGGCGTTGCTGTACCCGCGGGTGGGGGGAGGGAGGGAGGGAAACGTGCTTGCAGGACAGTTACCCCATTTCCTCGTGATAGGAGAACGCAGGATTGCCATGGCGTCATCTGACAGTGAAAGTAATATGGAAATGGAATGGGATAGTGAACTGGAGGGGTCAGATGACAATGAGACTCAGTCTGACTGTGACGAAGATTGCAAGTGGAGTGAATGGGAAATCCGGTTTGAGGGGGGAGCGGAGAGTGGCCGGGGGTCGGGGGGAGTCGGTAACGAAGGGGTTAAGAATATATGGAGTGAATGGAAAGTTGTTAAGGGCAGTGAAGAGTATGTATGAGGGTGCTAAGGCTGCAGTGCGTGTGGATGGCAAACTGAGTGAATATTTCCATTTGAAGGTTGGATTGAAACGAGGATGTGTCATGTCGCCATGGTTGTTCAATCTGTACATGGATGGGGTTATAAAAGAGATACAAGGTCGGGCAGTGGATGTTGGAGCGGCCTTATGAGAGAGGGCAGTGTTTGGAAACTCCCTGTACTGTTGTTTGTAGATGATACTGTGTTGTTGAGTGAAGACAAAGGGGAGCTGCAAGGCTTGGTATATGAGTTTGGGAGTGTGTGTAAGAAACGGAATCTAAGGGTGAATGTAGGGAAGAGTGGTGATGGTCTTCGAGAGAAGTGAAGCCAGTGAATGTACAATGAGATTGGATAGGGAGGATATGGAGAATGTGAGTGCATTTAAGTACTTGGGTAGTGTGATGAGTAAGGATGGAAGTCTGGAGGGTGAAGTGCTTGAAAGGGTGCAGCAGGGAAGGAAGGTTGCTGGTTCGTTGAAAGCAGTGATAAGAAACAGGGAAGTGAACATGGAAGTGAAAAAGTTGTTACATGATAGTATTGTGATACCAACTCTAACATATGGAAGTGAAACTTGGACCCTGTTGGAAGGACAGAAGTCAAGAGTGAGAGCAGTGGAAATTAGTTATTTGAGAGGAGCATGTGGAGTCACATGGAGAGACAGACTAACAAATGAAGAAGTGAAGGAACGTTGTGGTGTGGATGTGGACGTGATAGGAAGCGTTAGGAGATACACATTAAGGTGGTTTGGGCATGTGGAGAGTGAAAGACTTGCGAGGAGAGTGTATGTGAGTGAGGTGGAGGGGGGGATAGGGAGGGGGAGGCCGAGGATGAGATGGAAGGATAGAGTGGAGAGGTACATGAGAGAGAGGGGTGTGAATTGGGATCGGGGTAGTGAAATGGCGGGGGACAGAGCGACATGGAGGCAATTTGTTTGTGACCACCCCGTGCGGGATTGAGGCGTCTGGCAGTAGATAGATAGATAGATTTTTTTCATGGTATATCATTTTGTATCTTCTTTATAATATAAATCCAAATATAAAAGCTTTTTTCACATTAGGTATGCAAAATCAGGTCTGCAAGCAACAACCAGATTTAGCACTAAATTCCTTAAACTCAAGAAAGGCTGCAATAATTAAATTGTGTATATTATTTAATTGTATACATTTTACTGAAGATTAATAGAAAAAATTCAAAACTTAATTTCTGCTCATAGCTTATGTACCATCAAAAGTAAACATTAGCCCCCAAAGAAGGCAATTCTCCCACCCTGTCTGAGCCCAGAACTGCATTCAGGGTCCAATTTTTCAACTTTCATCACGGTAAATTTTGGTTATTGATTTCATGAGCCTGATTATACACACCAGAAAATTTATATTTCACTCTCTTGTGGGTGATGATTACCGCATTATCAACCATTAAAGAACATCTAAAATAAAAATTGTTACCCCTTGTGTATAGAGAGAGAGAGAGAGAGAGAGAGAGAGAGAGAGAGAGAGAGAGAGAGAGAGAGAGAGAGAATGCTTCAGAGTAAATTTTGGTCTTATAGATTTGGAGAGCCTGAATTTTCACACCAGAAAATGTATGTACACGCTTATATCAGTCAACCATTTTAAAAAACGAAAAAAAAAAAAAGCTCTGAGCGAGAATGGGTTGTCCTGAGAAAAAAAGGGGGAATAGTAAAGTTGAGGGAATGTGGGGGGGGGGATCAAAAGGGGGGAAAGGGAGGGAATATGCCTGCCACACACAGCCATATGGTTTAGTGGGAGTATGGGGGGTAGTTTAGATGGGAGGGGACAGGGTAGGATCCAGTAGGGCAGAGTGAGGTGGAGAGATGGCATGTGTTGGGAGAGGGGGGGGGGTGCCTCCCCACTGCATCTAGGGAGACCAGTTAGGCCAGACACCACCAGATATTTTGTAGTTTCAGTTGACTAGGCTCCTTATACATTACATCATCAGAAAGGTGGGGAAACCTCGCGCCAGTTTTTGGTAGCTTGTGTTCGATCAATGATTTTAGGACCTTATGTACCAAGTCTAGAACACATTGATAGATGATAGTGTGTGCATGTACTGTCTGACTCATAAGTTCCTACCAGTTTGCCACAGCTTGACGGAACTCTGCTGTCTAAATATTTGTGTGGAGCTTCATTCTAACCATGGTGATATGTTATTGTGGTCTGATTATTCCGTATGTTTTAGTTCAAGCATTTTACTATCTAAGAGTCAGCAGAATGTGGGGTATGACCATATCTTTGAAAAATAATCATCATTACAGCATTAGTTCACACCTAAAATGGTGGAGAAATTAGTCCTGGAGTCTAGGGTCGTTAGGTAAAACAAACATTTACATATTTTTCATCGTTACTCAGCCAGTTCCAATATGATTCCAAATAGTCTACCAGATAATTTTTCCCATCCAATTCCGATATTATTCGGCTTGTGCTTTCCAATTTACAGCTCTGTAACCATGTACTGTTACAACTAGTGTAAATGAGTACAGTAGTTGATGAAAAATTATTTGCTGTTTCTGCACAAGACCAATGTCAGCTAATGCACAGTCAAATTTGGTGTTTAAGAACAGGAAAGAAGAAGCAAATTTTTTGTGCATGAATTCCCATTCCTTCATTTTTATCATTGTTATTAGTTGGTGGTGCAGTGAATATCAGCTTCAGTTCATAATTAGCTTATGCCCCTTAGTGGTACAGTATGTGTTGTGAGTATTGTTAAAACCAAAATATTGTATAATTTTGACAAACTTATATATACAGTTTGTAATAAATGCTGGTTGCTTATGGAAGCAAGGAATATGACACAAGTCGAGAAGAAACTTATTTAATTGTAGGTTTTAGATGGTAGGTGAAGTACTTTGAGTTAGTTTATAGTTTTAAATATTTGGAAGCTTTATTGTGTAAAAATGGCAGTGGAGTATGAAGTTAGGTGAGGTCATTTCAGGGGAGAAAAGTACTTGGAGAGCTTGGTTATATAGTGAAAGGTTGAAGGTTAACCCTTGCTGCGTTGATTCTTTGTAAGGTAGTTTACCACCCTTGAGTCAGTGTTTTATATTCATTCATCATCCAATCCTACACTTCCCCATGAGGAGCATAGGAGCCCAGGGCTAGGCAAGATGGTCCTGACATTTAAGATGAGAGTGACCAGCCTCACTCATCTCTGAGTGACAGTATGTGAGCAATAAACCCCAGCCATCCCTTGGATATAAACCTTCACCGGCATAATCTGATTGGAGCACTGTAATTACCCACTAAACCACCAGACGCCATAATTTGGTTATATGGTTGCCACCCAGCGTAGTAAGTGATTCCCTGATGTACAGGAAACCATTTGGCTTGTCACTCAGTGTAGAGTCACCCATTGGCAGAAGGAAGTGGAAAGAATGAAGGAAATAAGACAAGAGGGAGTGTAAAGTCACCTGTAGGCAGAAGGATGAGGAAAGAATGATGGAAATGAAGACAGAAGAGAATGGAGGAGAGGAAAGGGCAGACACCTGAAAGCAGCAGTACATCGAGTGAGTGGATGGTGAGCGCATAACCAAAGTAAATTTATCACATCTAAGACTTGCAGCTGAGCCCATGCAGACCTTTATTGTGCATCACATGATGGCCACAGCATGGCAAGTGTCAAGAGAGCCCTGTGTCCGTGTTATTGCTGACACTCCAGTGCTTGATGGGGAGTGTTGTCAGTTGCAAGGTTTAGAAAAGAAAAACCGTTTCAGAACAGCTAGCAGCATGAGGGTTTTGGATGATGTAAATAAGTTAAATTTATGAGTGTAATAGAATGGAAGGAAGAACAAAAGGAGTGATGTGGAATTAACAGGTGGATAAAAGAGGAAAGATTAAGATGGAATTCACATTTATAAAGAATGCATATAGATAATGGGCCAAAGAAAATGTGAAAGTGACACTGAGGGTAGTGTTGCAAGAGGCTGACTTCATGTGTTATAGGAGAAGAGAGTGACACAGTTTATTGGTGGGAGAGAAGGAAGAGGAACAGGAGCGGTTGAAAGTGAAAGGTGTGTCTGTGTGAAGATAAAGTACCCGACAGCAGTTCTGTCATGGCCAGCCTCTCCAGGATGTGTACCGGTGTGGTGAGATGAATCAGATGCCATATTTTACTGTATAGTAAGTTATCAATTATCAGTCGTTGCATAATCCGGCACTTTTGGCTTGGCTCTACTAAAGCAATATCTAGCGAAATTATGCAACATATGGCACCAAAATGGGAAGCAATGGGCGGTTCTATGTACCGTCTGGCTATGCGGCGTATCAACCAGCTTGTACGCAGTAGCCAACCAGCCCCCGGGAAAACCCCGACATTATGTGCTGTATTGTACTTTATCGTTGCTGAATTGTATTTTATGCTTAGTTCTCATCTTTAACTCATAGGAAAGTTTTTAGGGTAGAGGGTTGAGACTGATAGTAACACAATGTCCAGCTCGATGCTGAATGTTGATCCGAAGGGGGGGGGTACTATGCAGTATCTGGCATTTCACTTTTTTTGGCGCAGGGATTGGCTGAATTACACCGGATGATTGAGAGTTTACTGTATATTGTATATGGCAAGAAGTGAAGTTTTTTGGACAGTTAAGATTTTCCTGTCTGTCTATCTGTTGCCAGACGCCACAATCCCGCAAGGGGTGGCCATTTGACTCTGAGTTATTTGTTTTACAGGGAGGGGCACTAACCCTCCACCAACCCACTTGTTGACACGTAGAGAGCACGTATGGTTTGGTTATATGGTTACCACCCAGCGTTGTAAATGGTTTCTTGGTTTACAGGAAACCATTTGGCTTGTCACTCAATGTAAAGCCACCTGTAGAGGAAAGAAAAGCAATAAGAAGTGACAGGAAAGATGGGAAAAATAGGAAGAGAGGAGGGCAGGCTCAGAAAGAGAATGATAAAGGCTAAGGAAGAAGTAGGCAGCACTACATCAAGTGAGTGGATGATAGTCGCCACCACCTACCACTAAAGATTTTCCTGCTGGCATTTTTTTGATGACATTTGTAAACATTGAAAACTAGTGTTGATCGTCATCTTTAACGGACAGGTGTTGCTAAAAGGGTGGTTATATCTTTTTATATCCCAGTACTGTGTGTGGTACTGTTAAGTAGACTTTTATTTTTATTTTTATTTTTTTTTATATATTTTTTTAAAGAAACATATCCTAGCGTGACATCCTAATGGCTTAAAGCAGGGGTTCCCAGCTTGTGGGTTTCAACCCCCCCAAGGGGTCACGGAGAGTTGGATGTGGAGTCGAGAAGCCTTGGGAAAACTTGGTAGCCTTGGGAGAAGAAATTTGTAAAAATTTATGAAACAATTATTGTTCTCTGTCTTCCCCATTCCCTCTCAAAAAATTTGCAAAACTGAAACTGCTGATGGCAGGTGGTACTCATGTGTTCTGGGGATTTGAGAAGGGTTGTGAATACAAAAAAGTTGGGAACCACTGGCTTCAAGTGTATACAGGGTAAAACATACTGTACTGTAGGCTGTAAAAGTTGAAATGTATGATATTTTTTGTTTTGAATTGGTTAGTGTTAGACTTTCATTTGGAGGCATAATAGCCCGAGTTTGACTAATTAGTATTTAACAAGTGGCTTAGATATAATTTGTTTTTGCATGGCTCAGTACTTAAAATGAATGTTGGTGCTGAAACTGTACATTTGTTCTTAGATCTTGAAGGCTTGCTTACACTTTAATATTGGTGGAGGAAACACAGAAGCAAACAATGTGTGGTGTGTTCATTTCCTGTCAAAAGGGAATGGGACGCCATCACCCAAAGAGACTCACTCCCTGACAGGCCACAAAAGGCAGCGCTGGGTGAACTACGCCTGGATGTGTGTGGCTTCCTTCCTGAAGTCCTATGCTGGAGTCACCAGGTCCAGGTCTATGCGCCCAGTCACCAGGTCCAGCCAATCAGTAAAAGGATAGAATTACTGCTGGAAGTTAAGCTGTATTTTGTGCGACAACCTCATAAAATGTGCAGTGACCAGTTAAAACTGTCATGAAGACTGCTTTTTGCCTCGTGTACTTCATTACTTTATAAGATTCCTGTGTGAGACAGGTCATTCAAGTCATGTGGCAAACTGTATCTCTTTTCTTTTCTTGCTTCAAATGGGGCATTTTTATGTTGTTGTGTAATATAATCCATGGGTACATAAAAGAGTAGTAAATTCTTCATACCAACTCTGTTTTCCATGCAGTGTGACAAGTGGTGAAATGGTCCATTTGAAAGAATATTTAAGCATTTGCTATAGTGAGATACTTGAGGGATACTAATGCAGTCTCTTTCAGTACGATAGGTTAGGTAGTAACAACTGTGGTTTCACATCTCCCCAATCAGCTGGAATACAACGGAATAAATTAAGTACAGACAAGATTTATTTATATTCTTTTTTTCTTTTTATGGTATTAATAGTATTATAATGTTACTTTAGCATTACAGTACTGTACTGTAACTAGTTACAAAGTATAGAATACTGTATGAAGATACTTTATGCTGCAGTAACAAATGACGGATTAATGCTGTGAGTATTTAGAATGTAATATGTGTATTTTAATTTGTTGTGAAGATATTTTTATGTTTGTAGCTAAGTAATAATTGACTTTTGACTATAAGGCCCCACCCGACGGACATGCCTAGTCTCACCACGGGAAGTTGCAGCTCTACTTAACGACAGCCAGACAGAGCTGATGAGGACCACAGCCACTCAAACCTCACCATTTAGTAGAGTGACCCGCAGCATCTCAAGACAAGCCTCCCCAGAACTGTAGAATTGTTTGAGAAGGGGAGGTGAGTGAGTGTATAGTGTATTACAGTATGTACAGAAAAAAGTGATATAAAGTGTAGGTGTTACGTACTGTGATGGTGCTTACCCATGCAACAAAAAACTGTTCTTGACTTTTGAAGTGGTGTTGCATAGAAACAGTAATGTGACTTGCATAAGCAAAAATATAGTGAACTTGGGTCTTACTGAACATAAAGCGGGGGTGTTTGAGAAGTGGCAGACTGTATGTTTGTGAGTTTGTTTTATTCCTGTAGTGAGACTGGGGAGTTTATATTCCTATTATTGCCAAAAGGAAAGGTGGACCAGCCCCTTACTTGAGCATCATTGTAAAAATCCAGATTTATCATCATGTGTACATAACTTTGCCATTCTTTCCATTTTCCTGTTCAGTAAGTTAATTGCTGTGTAAAGCCTGTGACTCATCTTCATTTCCAACTTTGCCATTTCAGTTTCTAAATTATTTCATCCCATCCCATCATTACTCAGTGATCATCTTTACAGTTTCAGAAAGTTTATGCTACAATATGGGTTGCCTAGAGTTTTTCCATAGCCAGTATTTTGTTGTACTTTCAGTTTTGTGTACTCTAAGTGCCCACAGATGTATGAGGTAAGTACTAACTTTTATTATTGTTATTATTTTTTCATAGGTTACCTTTATCCTGCATGTAAGACAGAATTAATGTGACGGCTGTGAATGACATTAGGCATTATTTGCTTTTTTTTTTTTAAAGGAGATAATTTTGACATCATCCCACTACAGTCCAACACAAAGTAAGGTATATTTGGAAAGGAGGTAAATGCTCGAACTCTGATGTTTGACTATTAATTCCTATGATAATTTAATACTTTTAAGCATTTTTAAAATGTTCTTGATCACGAGGTTTCAGTTTTCTTTTATTTTTCAGCATTTCTTGCTGGTAAGTATGCTTTTTGCCACATCAGCTAAAGTTTGCACCTTGTTTTGGATATTATGACAAGTTCTGTTTAAAGTTTTGAATTTTTTCATGAAAATGTATTTAAAGGAGGACCAAAGTTTTACTGTACATCCCATAGTTGTTGTCATTGTTGAACAAAGTCACACCTTTCCTTTTCTTTCTCGATCTCAGTAAGTTCATGATTTTGCTCAAAGCTGCGGCTCCCAAGTCAGTACTGTTTATTCCATTGTACAGTGTACATTTTCTTTTTGAAAATAAAGTGTTTTGAATACATGTTATAGTATTCTTCCAATGAATATCACCCTTAACCTTCTCTGGCCAGGAGTTGTAATTCCATGAGTTTAGGAGACTTTTAGCACTCCCTCCATAGCAGGAGAATTTCTGTTGTACAGTCATTTCTTAAGTAATGTATTTTTTTACTTACTCCGTCAGCATACTGCAACAGGTTGTGATCAACACGGGGAAAATCACGAGCTTGCGCGGGAAGTGTCAACTGGTCTAGCAATGCAGATTGAATGTCGCGTGCGGTGACATCACGTGGCAGACTCGCCATGATTGGTTTATGTTTGGATACATCCACCCCCGATGATGAGGTCAACTCCATTGTTTCAGCCCTGAACTTTGAAGGAATTGACTTAGATGTTGAAGAAGGAAGTGCAGGATTAACAACATTCAATAGTGACAACAACACTGGGGATGGGTGGCAAGGGGGG
>JAGKTI010005118.1:0-46694 GCA_018397915.1 Birgus latro
CCAGTGAACTTTGTGAACCTGCAGGCTGAAGTTGCCCTTTTCCTACAATCTTCTGTCCTGCTTCCTTGGGAAGGATGGAGACAGAGTTTAGGGACATTGTATTAGTAGGCAGTGTTCCTCTGTATCACCTTTGCTACAGTTACCTGAAGAGGGTCAAAATATGACTGAAACTTGTATCCGCTTAGTAAACACAGTTGATGTACTGTACATGGATATAATAATTAATTTAGTAGAGCATGCAGTGCTGTCAAACAAAACACACAATAAACAGTGAAATACTTCAAAATTGTATGCACCCATCTTGCATTACACCCTCTCGCCTTTTCCCTCAAGTTCTGTGGTGCGAGTTAACCGATACCTTGTCCTTCATATATACAGTGGATCAACTCTGAATCTGTCTTCCTCAGTCTGTATTTCACTTTTCTTATGGCCTAGTCTTTTAAATGTAATGTGTCCCTAGTATCTTAAAATTAACAGATCTTAATTTTGATTTGTTAAGTTTTCCAAGGTAAGGACTGTTTGTTTTTGCAAGCTTGCAGCCTTTGGCTTTTTCATTTTTGCCTAAATTGCATTTCTTGTTCGTCAAGCTTGTAATTTAGAAAACAAAAATAAGTAAAGCATGACTAAACCTTGTCTTTCTTTGTCTTCCACATTTAATGTAAGTTTGTCAGAGTTTACTACATTTTTAGACTTTCAAAGATAAGCCAAATGAAATGATAGCATGATACAGTAATAGCACCTCTTATGATTAGGTCTTCATAATCAGGAAAATGAAGTAACATATTAAATGCGTGGTTTTAGGTTTGCCAGATACAAGACATTTCACTGTACTGTATTTATTGCATGTGTTTGTGCTTTTGCAATATTGTAGACTCTTCACTGCTTATATCAGTAAGGTTCCAGTGGATTTGAGTTGCTAGATTAATCAGTATGTATATAGTAAAGTGACTTGTGTGCCATTGTGTATTAACCTCTTTATTCTGATGATGTTTAATTTTATTCTTGCTACCTTGAACCAAATTTACTCTTAACGTGGGATGAAATGAACATTGAGGGTACAGATGCTAGAGGCAGAAAAAAAAAAAAAGTGCTAGAGGCAGACCAAAAAAGACTTCAGAGAAGGTCATTGAGTGTGACCTCAGAGATAAAGGATGGATTTTAGAGGCTGCTAGAAACTGAGCAGCGTGAAGAGCTCCCTCTAGGTGACTGAGGCCGATGCACACAAGCATGTTGGAGCCTTGATAGATGGAGGTGGGGGGGGAAATGGGATAGGGCTGTCATATGGATGGGATTGACAAAGGCTATCGTTTTGTTTCGTTTTTTGAAGGCTCCAACATGCTTGCATGCGTCAGCCTTGGTCACCTAATGGCGGCTCTCTATGCTGCTCCATCTTTGGCAGCCTCCTTTTTCAGTCCCTTAACCCTGAGGTCACACTTAATGACCTTGTCCCATGTCTTTCTCAGTCTGCCTCTCCCAACCCCTCCCCCAATATTAACACTTCTTACCCTGTGCACCCAATTATCGTCCCCCATCCTCTCCACATGTCCAAACCACCTCAGCCTACCTCTCCTCATCTCAACACCAATACACTCCAGTCCAATCCTACTTTTCAACTCTTCCATCATACCCCCCCCCCCCACCCCCTGCTCCCCACAGGGCCGCACTCCACATCCACCTAATCATTGTCATTTCTGTACATTTAAGCCTGCGAATATCCTCTTCCTTTACTGCCCAGGTCTCACTACCATCCAGCATCACACTCCTAACACATGCTGCATGCAAAGTCCCCTTTGCACGTAAGGAGAGTCCTCTCAATGTCAGGGGAGGCAACAGCTCCCTGAACTTCTTCCAGCCACTTCTCACCCTAGCAACCAAGCTAGCTCCAGCCCCACCTCCGGCACATAACATATCTCCCAAACAACAGAACTCTTCCACACACTCAAGTGACTCACCAGCAAGTTCAATCCTTTCACGCCTAACAGTCTGCATCTGCTCTCCCTGACACGCTGCACACGTAAAATCAGCATTATCTCGCAGTCTACCTCTAATACCACTACATCTCTTGTGCACCCATTTATCACAAACACTGCACAAGATGGAATTATTTCCCACACCTTTGTGGCAAACTGCACATGGCCACTCTCCCTCTCCTCTGATTGTACTGCCACCAAACCTAGATACCATCACTTTTGTTTTATCTGCATTTACCCTTAAGCCCTTGTGCCCCATACCATCTCTCCATTTCTTAAATCTTTCCTCTGCCTCCTTTTCATTCTTTGCAATCAACACCAAGTCATCAGCATACAACATCTCCCACGGGAGTCCATCTCTGAAGTCATGTGAGAGGGCTTCAAGTACCATGATAAACAACAAGGCACTCAAAACTGACCCCTGATGCAAACCAACATTCACAGAAAACTCATCACTCAAAACTCCATTCACTCTTACCTGGGTGCGAGCACCCACTTACATGGCCATAACCACCCTAACCAGCCACTCTTCCAACCCAAGCTTTCTCATTGCCCACTTACTACCTCTCTAGGGACTCTGTCAAAGGCCTTTTCCAAATCAACAAAAACAAAATACAATTCCCTTTTCTTTCCAATATATTTTTTCTGAAGCTGCCTGCCATAAACCCAACTGCATCTCATCAGTATTCACTCTTCCTCAAATCATACCTTCTAGAACTCTCTTCATTACTTTCATTATCTGATCTAAGAGCTTTATACCTCTGTAATTTCCCCTTTCCAGGGCATCACCCTTCCCTTTGTACACATTTACAATTACTGTACACTCTTCAGCCAATCATCTGGGACAACACACTCATATATAATCATATTTATCAGGTCAGTGACTAACCTCACCCCAGTATCTCCTGAGGCCTTCAACATTTCAGCAGTCAACCCAGACACACCTGCCGCCTTCCCCACCCGCATCCTGCCTGCTGCCTCACTCACAGTAGCAGCGCCAATCAAAGGCCTGTTTTATATTTGGGTAATTGATGAAGTACCAGTATAGTATTTTGATTTTCAGTAATTTCTCACCAAAGCTTCTATGAATCTAACTTGTGTAGTTTGAAGTCTTAAACTAATAAACAAATTTTACAATCCCACTGAAGCTTTTATGGCTTTAACTTGGCTAGATTTGAAGACTCTTTCCGCAGCTGAATAAAAGCATCTGAAGGTAGCAAGAGTAGATATAAAATATACCATCAGATTGAAGAGATTAATGTTTTCAGAAGGCTGGCCAAAAACTCCCAATTGGGTATGTAGTACGGTATACATTTTTTTTTTTAATACTATAAACCCCACAATAAATTATAAATACAGTAAATAAAAAAATAAGACATAAAGGACATTATCATGATCCAGACCCATTTTTCCAAATAAAGATCGGAAAGATTGTCTGTTAGGCTCCGTTGCTATTGGTAAAGCTAATTTTCCACTTCCTTGTTTATGTTAAGAGTAAGTCCTACATATAAGTAGCATTTTCCTCCTTGTCTGTTATTTTTTACATTTTTCTATTATTGTTGGAAATAAATTCAAGAAAGATTGTCTTGTAAAATTTCACTAGCTGAATTGCCAGTTTTACCATTTTTTTTTTCCCCCTTCCCAATAACTTTGAGAAATTTTGCATCATAAATTCCATTAGTACTCATAGAAGCGATTTTACCAGTTCTCCCCATTTGTTTTACAGTACAGTCTAGTCATATGAAGCCCTTTTTGGTGTTCTTTTTTCAGTCTCCATTAAATTGAAGAAAGATTACCCTTTGAAATTTCATGACTACCTATGTAAATCTGATTTGCTAGTTGTGATATTTGGAACATCTACAAGACATAGTGAGAAGTGACTCTGTGGCAGTAAATGTTTTGAAATAGTATCACTTTAACCATAAATATTATTGAAGTAATTTATAGCATAACTGATTGGGAGTTACTTTAGGAGACAGGGTTTTTAGTTTTAACCTCTTCATATTATGGTGACATTTATTACAGTTGCTACCCTGCTTTTGAACTTTCAAATGATAAGCATATGAGAAGCATTTATTTATATTTTTTCTTTGATATTAACAAAATACTAAACACAGTTCTGATGTCAGTAATGCATAAAGTACTCTCCAAGTCATTAATGTTCGTGATACTAATATTTAAATTTCTTTGCAGTAGTTGGTATTGTCATTAGTACAGTATTTCTACATGTGTTCTTGTTTTTTTGTAGTGGTTTGTAAATATTTGCCCCCACATATAATATAGCTTCAGCTTTGACATTTCGAGTAACAAACCAAGTCTAGATCCTAATAAGTTCATTTCAACCCAGATTTTTCGAGTTACAGACCAGCTCTTGATTCCAGTTACGTTCATAAGTTGGGAAGCAACAGTATTTTATACCTGCTACCTCCAGATGATTTTGTTCACTGTGAAGAAGCAGTTTGGAGTTAGAAACATTCCCTTGACAAACTGATTTCTCCCCAAAATTGATTTAAAATTCTAGAAATAGCAAGAATAATATATCATTGGATTGGCGGAGTTAAATTGTATACATAATGAGGAAGGCAAGTCCTAAATAATTGATAGACAGTTTTAGAATGCCAGTGAGTATTAGATTTTATCAGCCAGCATCCCACATTAGGCATTATTTAGCAGCAGTTTTAGAGGTTTTTGTAACTTCAGAAATTACCATGTTTAACAGAAGTCAGTGAGTTTGGGAGAATGTGTAAGAAACGGAATCTAAAGGTGAATGTAGGGAAGAGTAAAGTGATGGTCTTCAAGAGAAGTGAAGTCATTGAATGTACAGTGAGATTGGATGGGGAGGATATGGAGACTATCAGTGCGTTTAAGTACTTGGGTAGTGCGATGAGTAAGGATGGAAGTTTAGAGGGTGCAGTGCTTGAAAGGGTGCAGCAGGGAAGAAAGGTTGCTCGTTCCTTGAAAGCAGTGTTAAGAAACAGGGAAGTGAGCATGGAAGTGAAAAAGCTACTACATGAGAGTATTGGGATACCAACTCTAACTTATGGAAGTGAAGCTTGGACCTTCTTGGAGGGACAGAAGTCAAGAGTGAGAGCAGTGGAAATGAGTTATTTGAGAGGAGCATGTGGAGTCTCATGGAGAGACAGACTGACAAATAGGGAAGTGAAGGAATGTTATGGTGTGGATGTGGATATGATAGGAAGCATTAGGAGAAACATATTAAGGTGGTTGGCCATGTGGAGAGGATGGAGAGTGAGAGACTGATGAGGAAAGTGTATGTGAGTGAGGTGGAGGGAGAGGCCAAGGATGAGATGGAGGGATGGAGTGGAGAGGTATATGAGAGAGGGGGATTAAAGAATCCCCCCGAGCTAGACCTTACAATGAGATCATATAGCCCCGCTAGGTAACAGGAGGGCGCTACCCCTCCCGGCACGGCAGTCCTGGGCGCGGCTCGAACTCGCGACCCCCTGGTCCCGAGCTTGATGCTCTACCTCTGAGCCACGAGAGGGGGATGTGAGCTGGGAGGAGGGCAGTGAAGTGGCGGGGGACAGAGTGACATGGAGGCGATTTGTTTGTGGCCACCCCTTACGGGATTAAGGCATCTGGCAGTAGGTTGATAGCTAGATAGTTTCATTAGAACTATAAGAAATTATAAGCTATTTCATAGCAGCAGCAGGGATTTCCAGTATGTGCTTCAGAAATTATCATAAAAGTAATACAGCCAGAGCTTGCCTTCCCCCTTACGATTACATTTTAACACCACTCCACTGACACATTTTTACTTTTATTCTTGCTGCTTTCATATTTTATTTAGAGCTCACGCTGCAGAAGTTAAAGGCTCTCCATAACTAAAGTAAATAGTGGTAGCAAAAGTAAAAATAGAATGTTACCAGATTGGAGAGGTTAATAGCAGTTAGATATACAGTAATAGGTGATGAAACTTCTGAAATGATGCCATTTTGGTGTTTGTCGCCAGAGCTGCTGTGAACAATTAACCCCATCACTACAGTTACATCTTTATGTATTTATATTCTTTCTATCTCCAGAAGATATTAAGCTTATGAAAGACCTCTCATACTGAAGGGGTTCATCTAATCCCACCAGCATGAGAAGTCTGCTGTACTTATCATGCTGGAGGGATTAGATGAACCTCTTCAGTATGAGAGATCTTTCATAAGCTAAATAATTTCTTTCAGAGATAGCAAGAATATAGGTGTCATTGTAGTGAAATGGTTAACTATTCACAGTAGCTCTGGTGACAAACACCAGAATGGCATCATTTCGGTTTCTAATTTCAATTATCTGACTGTTGCTCAGTAAGTTCTTATACAGGGTGTAACGCGACATATGACAAAAACTTACACCAATGATCTATCATGTAATTCTGAGTATATTTTGTTCTATAAACATATACTCTTTGTGACCCCAGTTCAGTACCCAGCATTAGGCTGTTTGAGTGTAAAAGTTTCATGGGTTCCAGGTGTCATTGGGTGGGAGCTTCGCAGGGCGATGGGAGACGAGTATTATTAGCTTATTCTGTACTGCACGTGAAATTCCCATATCCTATCAGTACAAACGAATTTGAAGAAGAAACTTTAAGTGGTCTATTGATTCTTTAACTTAAAGTCATGCATTCCTGCAATTCTTTTGCACAAATCGATTGTAATTAAGGATTAAATTCAAATTTTATGGATTGCAAGGGATTAACGGAGGGAGAAGAGGCTGGTGTGTTGTTGCCAGTTATGTAATGTTTGGTTTGTAGACTATTGCTACCAGCATTATCATAACACCCACAGCTCATTCAGTGAAAAAACATTATTGTAATGCGTGACTAGCATCACTTTAAGTCAGGAGTTCGTTTCGTTTCGTTTCGTTTTTTGAAGGCTGCAACATGCTTGCATGCGTCGGCCTTTTTGGATTGGAGCGTGTAGCATTTTATGACCGGATGCCCTTCCCGATGTCTACCAATGACCCTTGGGTGGATTCGATCCTCCGACCCTACGGCCAGAGCGGAGCGCTCTAACCCACTGAGCCACTGAGTAATGATATTATTTATTACAATCTTTTTTGCTGCAAGTACAAGTGGCACCATTGCTTTCATATGAAGGTGACTTGAGAATAGTGACACAGGGTGCCATTTTAACGACTTTGCAGCTAGACCTATTTTTTGCTTCTACCTAGCGTCACGATTTAACATCTGGCAACATGATATCTAGCTACATTCTGGATATTTTTGCCATTTTTAGGTGATATTCTAGTGATTAATCATTGTTTCTAGCGATATTTTGCAGTGTTTACTATCTAGCGACATTTTAGCAAGTTTTCAGGGCTGCACTAGCGAGATTGTTGATAAGGACTTGGCAACCCTGCATCCACGGTGTCATTTGAACAGGAAAATTTGCAGGCGAGGCACACATTTCAAATACTGTTCTCCGCGTTCAGTTGTTCACTGGTTTCAGCTTCACTTGTTCATGAAACAGCATGCTACGTACGTGCAGAAGTGAGGAATATGCAGATATCGTCCATTTTTACGTATTCTGGGATGGTAATGCCAGTGCTACAGCCAGGGAATACAGGTGGAGATACCCAATGGCGCCACATTTCCTTGCAGCATAAAAGATTGTAATAAATAATACTCTTCCTGACTTAAAGTAACGCTAGTCACGCATTACAATAATGTTTTTTTCACTGAATGAGCTGTGGGTGTTATAATGCTGGTAGCAATAGCCCACAAACCAAACATTACATAACTGGCAACAATACACCAGCCTCTCCTCCCACCGTACTCCCTTGCAATCCATAAAATTTGAATTTAATCCTTATTTCAGTTGATTTATACCAAAGAATTGCAGGAATGCATGACTTTATGTTAAAGAATTAATAGACTACGCAAAGTTTCTTCAAATTTGTTTGTACTGATAGGATATTGGATTTTCCTGTGCAGTACAGAATAAGCTAATAATACTCTTCTCCTGTCGCCCTGCGAAGCTCCCACCCGATGACACCTGGAACCCACGAAACTTTTACATTCAAACAGCCTAATGCTGGGTACTGAACTGGGGTCACAAAGTGTATGTTTATAGAACAAAATATACTCAGAATTTAAGTTTTTGTCATACATCATGTTACACCCTGTATACAATACTTTAAATTTAAATGCTTGTAGTGTTAGTGCTTTTAATATAGTAGTGCCTGTAGTGTCCTTTGCTTTCTAGGTTTTTTTAAGTGCTTGCAGTTTTTGTTCTCTTTAAAGTTTGTGTCAGTGCTCTTCTTACTGCTTTTAGTCAGAGTGTGCTGTTTGAGAGACTTGATATAACTGTCATAATGTCTACTCCTCCAAAAGGATTTTCAATACAAAATAAAAATTCATTCAATTTATTTTTTTTACGATACCTAAAACAGCGTCCAGAGAAACAGTAAATGTCAATCTTTGAGAAAATTTTTATTAAAAAAAAAAAAAAAAAATGTGAAAAACTGAGTAGTTTCTTTTGCCGAACTTTCAGCAAAGACCAAAAGAACTGAACCAGATGGGTAGGCGTGGTGACCAGCACCCGCCTCCTTTGCTTCGGCTTCCGTTATCCATGTCTTAGACGAAGTCTCCTCTTCTTGGGGCCTCTTGAGGGCAGGTGCTCTTCTTCTTGGGGTCTCAGATGATGGCAGCAGCATCTCATGGGGCCTTGCAGGGGGATGGCAGCAGCATCTACTGGGGCCTTGCAGGAGGATGGCTGCAGCATCTCACGGAGTCTCACAGAGGGGTGACTGAAGCTGCAGTCTCTTGGGGCCTCACAGGGGGATGGCAGCAGCATCTCATGAGGCCTCACAGGGAGATGGCTGCAGGATCTCTTGGGGCCTTGCAAGGGGATGTTGGCAACAGTCTCACAGGGGGATGGCTGCAGCATCTCGTGGGGCTTCACAGAGGTGGCTGCAGGATCTCTTGAGCCCTTGCAAGGGGATGGTGGCAGCTGTCTCATGGGACCTCACAGGGAGATGGTAGCAGCCTCTTAGGGCATCACAGGAGGATGGCAGCAGTGTCTTGTCTCTCCAATGGCAGCAGTGTCTTGGGGGGGGAGGGGGGGAGCTCTCAGCAATGGCATCAGTGTCTTGGTAGGCCTCACAAGGGGAAGGCAGCAGTGTCTTCAAGGGCCTCAGAGGCATGGCTGCAGCAGCTTGGGTCTCAGATGACAGCAGCTTCTTGGTGACTGCAGTGTCTTGAACTTCTCAGAGGAATGACAGCAGTGTCTTGAACTTCTCAGAGGGATGACAGCAGTGTCTTGAACTTCTCAGAGGGATGACAGCAGTGTCTTGAGGGGCCTCATGGGGTGTTTTGTGGGGTCTCTTTGGGGAAATGGCAGTAGCATTTTGTGGAGCCTTTTGAGAGGCAGCTGCATCATGTAGTATTTCAGGGTGGCAGCTGCATCTGATGTGGGGCCTCATGTGGTAACTGCATGAAGTGGAGCACTTCATGATGGGAAAGTTTCATGGGATCTCGGGACAGCAGGCAAGTCTCGAAGGGCTTCTGAGGGTACCAACTGCATCTTGTGGGGTCTCTGCAGTATGGTGGCCATATCTGATGAAGTCTTGAAATTGTAGCCAAGTCTAGGAGCTTCTTGGGGTGACAGCTGTGTCTGATCCCCTCTGGGTACGGCAGCATCTTGTAGGACCATTTCACAATAGCAGCTACATCTTCCTGGGCCTCTACAGAATGGTGGCTGTCTCATGGGTTTTCTGGGTGGCAGCTGTGTTATGGTGTCTCAAAATATGGCTGTCATGTCTCATGGGACTTCCTGCAATGGTAGCCGTGTTTCTTGGAGCCTCCTGGGGTTAGGGCTGCATATCGTAGGACTATTGATTTGGAGCTATGTCTCGTGGGTCCTCTTGGGTTTGGGGCTGTATCTTGTGGGAGGCCTGTTGCTTCTGGGGATGCTTCTCATGGGACTTACATGAAGGGTTGGAGCCATGTCTTGTGGGTTCCTTTTGGTATTTTTCATGTGTATTGTTGGTCCTCTTGTTGTTAGAGGGCTGCATCTCTAAGGCGTCTTGATGGGCACAGTTTCATCTAGTGGGGCTTCTTCAAGGCTGTGGGCACATTTCAAGGGGACTCTTCAGGATGGAAGCTATGCCATGGCACTTCAGGATGGTAGCAGCAAAGTCTCATGGGACCCCTTGAGGGCAACTGCATCTCTTGGATCCTCAGCATGCCTTGATGGTGGCTACATCTCTTGGAGTCACAATGGCAGCCAGAAGATTTTCTCTTCTCACTTCAGTTCAGTGCCAGTGTTGACACTCCACACCTGCAAGAATTATGTTAATGACACTAATGAACTGGACCTAATCAAAACACATAGACTTTCATTCAGCTAGCGAATATCCATCCTCTAAGTCAGGGACTTCTTTCCTATCAATTACATTACACATTGATTTTCTGTCAAAAGGTTAACAGCCATATCATCACCTTCATAATCAAAACAAATTGCCTAAGTGATATTTTCTACTTTTCAGGAAATCAAAACAAAAACTCATTTTCTTAATTTTCATATTAATTCAATGTTTACACTTATAAATTTTAGATCACTCACACCCTAGACATAAAGGCAACTATACCAATAGGTGCACCACATGATGAAGAGTTGATTTCGGCAAAAACCCAGAAATCCCCGAAAAATTACTTAGGCAGTTTGTTTACGAGGGTGATGATATGCTAAAATATATGTAAGGCCTTTCCCAAGGCCCCCATATCAAAACTGAATCTCATGAAGGTCTGCTTAAGGGTTTCAGACATACTGCTTCTTGAGCAGGTAGGAATGACCTCTTGCAAAACATGGATGGCTTTCTTCTTCCCTTAGTGCATAAAACAGGGACCAATGTAGGGACTCCATTTGTGTTTAAGCATACAGCCGTAAGTCCTCGTAACCCTCTTGGAGCTAAATTAAACACTGATAAAGATATTCAGCACTGCAAATAAACTTACATTATAACTTACCTAATGATTTTACTGTCCAAAAACTTATGTAGACATTACTACAATACTTGGTCCATTAACAAAAAACACTCTACCTTACCACAAACAAAACTTTTGCTGAAACAGCAATGCCAAAGTTAAAACCAAATTCTAGCCCCAAAGTTTGCATCAGATACACTTACACTATACATCTGACTGACCTCCACAGATAACCTGGAAGACTTATTTTATGCTATGAAGTAAAGGTAGGTGAATATAAAATGCCTATTAATATACCTCTTGCTATATTCTATAATTAGGTGTAACCATGGATGGATTGATCAAAGGTGAGTGGGTAGGTCAACAGATTATGTTACTTATTTTTAAATTTGCCACAGCATGTTTTTTCCCATTATTTGAGATAAGAAAAAAAAAAAAAAAAAAAAGGTCTCACACGAGCCTCAAAGTTTATAATTTTCAAAAATACGGGATTTTTGTCATTTTTCACGTGTATTATCAGTCTCAACATTTATGCTTCTAATTACAAACACATACTAACACACACATCACAGTATTAAACACAATAAGAAATGAAAATATATGTACCTGGCAGCACACTAACAACTTCATACATTCGCCAGTGAACTCTTCTAAAAAATCTGGACTTTCTGACAATGCTGCTCCACTACTTGCAAGAGACCTTGGAGCTAGCATTCGTCCTTTGTCAGGGTGTTGCAGTGGTCACATATCAGTTTTATGTCCCTCTCTGCAACATCGTTAGTGACTTGCATGGTTTTGATGAATGCATCCAGTCACTTAAATTTTTCATCATCTTTCCACTTGCCTGCTGGTTTGTTCAGCCATTCACCACAGGCTTTGAGGAGCTCGATTAGCAACCATCTGGACTCATCAATTAAATCAGGAAGTTTGGTATCGTCATGAATGATGACAGGTTCAACAATGTACTCATCTGGCACAGGGAAGGCAACAAGTCGTGTCGCCATCTGCTCTTTTGTGTCAAACATCACTCAACTTTTCACTACATAGGACTAAGACAACATAGTTTGTGGTCTTAAATACCACAGATGTCCATGGAGGATAGTCAGTGCTGCAACTGCAACTTCCCAATCAACTTTCTGGAACCTTTGGATGTCTCTCAAGAATTGTAAATCATTAACCAGTGCATCCATTGCTGAGTGGGCAGAAAGCCCAAACCGAAAATATATTAATGCAGTGACACCACCATCCTCTTCAAGTAAACCATCACATCATACTCCACCTGCATCTGCTCGCCGAACATGACCAGCTTGGTGTAATAAATGACCTGAAAAAAGCAGCACATCATTCACATAGTTTTATTTCCATTTTATAAGTTTCATGACTACTCACATTCAGTACTCTCCTTGGCCATTCACCGTGCATGGTGGTAGGCTCCTTGCTGCATCAATTGCATGCCTCTGCAAGGTTCTTCCCCCAACACAGTGAGGGTTATCTGTCACCTCTCTGTAATCATCTCTGAGAAAATCAGGTTGCTTCCTCAGAGACTGATGTGGCCAGGAGCATGCCACCATACACAGTGGATGGCCAACGTGAGTACTGAATGCGAGTAGTCGTGAAATTTACAAAATGGGAATAAAACTCATACCACCACACAAAGTGGATGGCCAATGTGAGCAGCCGTGAAATTTACAAAATGGGAATAAAACTATGTGAACGAAAATAAGCGAGGCTTTTTCAGGTCATCTGCACCATGCTGGTCATGTTCAGCAAGCAGATGCAGTTGGAGTATGATGTGATGATTAGCTTGTAAAGGATGGTGGTGTTCACCATTTAATATACAGTACAGTAAGACCTCACTATAACGGACTAATTGGGGCTCAGGCCAGTCCGAAATATGCGATTTTCCGATAAAAGCGACATCCAGACTTAACCCTGCTAATCCGGACTTTTTCCGATATATCAGACATTAGTCTGGATTGAATCGGTAGTTTTCACCACCATTGCAGTATTGTACTGTGTCATACCTTCACTACATTAATCAAATGGTATAATAATACTGTACTATGCACTGAAAAACATGTCTTTTACTTGTCTTATTGTGGTGAACATAGCTGAAGTTGTCAGGCAGTCCGGACTGCTTTCTGGCTATATCGGACTTTTTCCGATATATAGGGGTTTAGTCCGGTAGCTCCTAGAGTCCGATAAAAGCGAATTCCGGTCTACTGAAGTCCATTATATCGAGGTTTTACTGTATGTTCGGTTTTGGCTTTCCACCCACTTAGCAATGGATGCACTGGTTAACGATTTACAACTCTTGAGAGACCTCCAGAGGTTCCAGAAAGCTGACTGGGAAGTTGCAGGTGCAGCACTGAATGTCCTACACAGTCATCTCTTGTATTTAAGACCACAAACTGTCATCTTAGCCCTATGTAGTGAAAAGGTAAGTGATGACACAGAAGAGCTGATGGCAACACTTGTTGCCTTCCCTGTGCCAGATGAGTATACCGTTGAACCTGTCATCATTTATGACGATACCAAACTTCCTGATTAACTGACGAGTCCAGCTGGTTGCTAATCAAGTACATCAAAGCCCATGCTGAATGGGTGAACAAACCAGCAGGCAATTGGACAGATGATGAAAAATTTAAGCGACTGGACGCACTCATTGAAACCATTAAGGCCACTAACTATGTTGCAGAGAGGGGCATAAAACTGGTAAGTGACCACTGCAACACCCTGACAAAGGATGAATGCCAGTTCCAAGGTCTCTTGCAAATAGTGGAGTAGCATTGTAGGAAAGTCCAGAGTTTTAAGAAGAGTTCACTGGTGAAAGTGTGAAGTTGTTAGCGTGCTACCAGGTATATATTTCATTTCTTTTTGTGTTTAATATCATGATGTGTGTGTGTGTGTTAGTGTTTGTAATTAGAAGCATAAATGTTGAGATGTTGATAATACACATGAAAAATTACAAAAATCCCATATTTTAAAACATTATAAACTTTGAGGCTTGTGTGTGTGTGTTTTTTTTGTTGTGATCATACTTTGTTTCTCATCCCAAATAAAGGGAAAAAACATGTCCAGTAGCAAATTTTTAAAAAGTTGATTTTTGAGTCACCCTAATGCACATCCAATATACTGTAATATCATTGGTGAAAAGAACAAAATACGTAAGTATCTCTAGATTTAAGACTTGGTAAGTGTGATTACTTGCTCAAGAAAATCTGTAAGTGGCTTGAAT
Source organism: Birgus latro (assembly GCA_018397915.1). Classification (NCBI taxonomy): domain Eukaryota; kingdom Metazoa; phylum Arthropoda; class Malacostraca; order Decapoda; family Coenobitidae; genus Birgus; species Birgus latro. The sequence continues at coordinate 14,144 of JAGKTI010005118.1, forward strand.
AAACTATTGCAGTTCTCAGGAAATTTCTTTACCATGAGCAAAAACCTGACAAAATTGGGCAGCAGCAAGAAAAATACCAAATGAAACACTAAAAGATCCTTCACTAGTGTTACATTGGAGGTGGAGACAATGGGTCTCCTGAAAGCTCAATACTCACAATGGGGGGGGGGAAAGAAATACTGAAGGAATGAAGTTTGAATGCCTGGTGGTTCAGTGGGTTAGGTACTCTAGCCAGATGCAGCCCATAAGGTGCACTGAAGGTTACGCAACTTAAACTATTAGGATTCAGCTGCCTAGCCCTGGGTTTCTACATTTCTGATGGGGCAAAACAGGACAGGATGGATACTGCCAGAGGTCTTTTGAACTAAGTAATGGCTGACAGCAGCAAAGAATAATGAATACTAAAGCACTTACTGTACTGATCCATTAGTTACTTCACAACCAAAAGTATCCCTAACAGAAGTATTAGTTGGGTGGTACAGTTGGGGATAAGTTCAGTGTTTCACCCTCATCCTTTCCTCTGCTGGCTAATAATCAGGTAAGAGGTTTGGTACTAGCAGGGTGGTACAGTTGGGGATAAGTTCAATGTTTCACTTTCATCCTTTCCCCTGCTGCCTAATATTAATCAGGTAAATACTCTTGGATGTGGTGCTTGAGGGTGGAAAATAGTGTCCCAAGTTACTGAAATAAAACTTATCCTTCACCGTTTCATTTTGTTTAATTTATAAAGGCTCTGACGTGTTTGCATGCATCAGCCTTGGTCACCTAATGGCAGCTCTCCATGCTACTCAATCTCTGGCAGCCTCCCTATTCAATCCCTTATCCCTGAGGTCGCACTATGATCTCGTCCCAGGTCTTTTTCGGTCTGCCTCTCGTAACCCTACCCCCAACATTAATACCAGTACTTCTCACTTTCTGAACCCAGTTGTCATTCCCTACCCTCTCCCCATGCCCAAACCATCCCACTGTACCTCTCCTCACCACAATACCAATACACTCCAGTCCCATCCTTCCTCTTAACTCTTCCATCATAAACCTAGCCCCCCCCCCCAGGCCTTGCATTCAAGGATGCACTGCAAATCCACCTAATTATTGTCATTTCTGTATGTTTGAGCCTGCGAATATCCTCTTCCATTATTGCCCATGTCTCATTACCATACAGCATTACACTCCTAACATGTACGGTATTAAGAAATACAGTACTGACATTTGATGATGGGATTACAACTACACTCCAGACACTTGTATCTCATGATTATAAACCTTGGCAAAATGTTAAAATTCCCCTCAGAATGTCATTTATAAACAACTTCTCATGCTGTATACTGCACAAGCTGGTAAACAATGGAGAAAACAAATCTCATTGTTACTGTAACCATATTATCCTTGACAGTAACTGCTGGGCACTAAGAACTGGACAAGTGAATTTAAAGGCAGTGGATCACAGTCTGGGATGGTGGTACATGGTGGCAACCATCAAACACTCATTTGATGTACTGTTGCCTACTTCCTGACCTTTATTATTCAATCTGTCTGCCCTCCTCTCTTCCCATTCCTACCTTTTCTTCATGTCACTTTTTATTAATCTTTCCACTTCAGGTGGCTGTACACCAAGTAAAAGCCTAATGGTTTCCTGTAACACTAGGAAATCATTCACAATGCTAGGTGGCAGCCATATAACTAGATTTTTTTTTTTTCCTCCCTCTTCTAACCAGTTGGAGCAAACTAAGTTGGTATCCACCCAGAAGCCAAGCCTCCACATATTCTCTCCATGCCTCTCAACAGCAAAGCACTGTCAATCACAGGAGAACACCTGTTCACCACATGGGATGGCCCTGCAGGGGCAGCTGCTTGCCTGTGACTGATGGGTCTGCTCAGTCGGAAATTAGGTTAGGCAGAAGTCTAGCATACTAACCATCCTGCCGATTTCTATATTCACCGTGCCCTGGTGTAAGGACTTTCTAGTGTGTGTGTGTACAGAAATAATGACTCTGCACTTTACTCAAACTCTCTGAGCCCAGGGACACTAAGCTGACTAAAATTTGGAAACACCGAGAACAGTACAAAAGGATGGCATTCAAGCTGAGGGAAGTTTCTACAACCTTAAATGCTACAGAAGACCTAGCATAGCTACAATTAAGTAAAATCTCCACAAGACAAAAGGCTGCAGTTCCTAAACCCATTTAATGATGTTGTAAATAAGTTTTTTTTTTTTGGAGGGGGAGGGGGGGAATAGGGCAGACTTTCACAAAGCCTACTCTAGTATCACTGCTAAAATGGTTTACATCAGTTATTAATGCTGAGAGGTGCTACACTTTCATACTACAGTATTTAAATCTGATGCTTGGCTACCATCTTCCATAAAGGAAATGTGGCCAGAGGCTTGACAGCTAGCCACAATTATCAGTTAGGCAAGAAATTCAGGTACAAGTACAGTAAACTCCCAATTATCCATCTTGGCACTACCTGGCATATGACATTATCCAGTGTACCCAGTGGCTGAATTAAAATGGTACCTGGTAGTACGCATAAAATCTTGAACTATCCAGCAAGATGGACCCTTTCTTCTGGCTAAAAGTACATTATTATCCTGCAGGAGACAGTTGTCATCAAACATCCAACCATAATCACAAAAATATAAATACAGTACACAGAAAGAACAGGGTTTTACTACTGTAACTATGAATGCGGCAGTGTGTTGAGGGAGGGAGGGAGGGTTGACAGTTGGTGGGCCTAGCTGCTCACAGGGTGTTGGTGGGGGAGATGCAGTGGTAGAGAGTAGAAGAGATATGATTGGTTACGGCAGGGGAGGGAGAATTCTAATGCACAGTTTTCCTTGGATGGCAGCAAGAAGGTGGATGCTCTCTCACTCTACACTGTATCCCTCTGCCACTATGGTGCCAATATACAGACAAGCCAACATTGCATTCTATTGTCTCTTTCAAAACATTATTAAATGACAACTTTGCGATGGGCTTCCCTCTAAAATGTGGCTAGCCTTCTAGTGCTGCTGTGTGTCTCTGACAATATATTGCCGGCCCTCCTCTCTCCTCTCTGGTAAGTACAATTTACAGTGTTCTGAAGTGTACATTACTGTACAGTACAAGTGATTGTTGGAGCCTGGTAAGGCACCGATGAAAGTGAATTGGAATGGAAAGTCGACTGTGTTGCTAAACAAGACGAGTTGATGAAAATGTGTTTACTAAGCAAAATAATCATGGTATAAAGGAACAGATAACACAAAATACAAAATACAGTAATTTAAAAAACTGTTTCTTCCCAAGTATAGTTTGTCCTTCCTACTATGAGATGAAAGTTATGTTCTGTGACTGAGTCATCTGCTAGAATTTTGATCGATGAAAGTACAGCATGGTGTACACAGTACAGTGAAGCATGTTTTTTTTTTTTTTTTGGTGGGGGGGGGGGGAGGAATACTGTTCAGTATTCTACAATAATGTCTTTACATCATCACCACCATGAACATAAAATGAGTGGACCTGGAGCGGTGGCAACTTCGCTGTGGGTCTATCCCCCAGAGGCTGTCGGGGAGGACAGTATGGGGGCCAAACCCCCCCCGCCCCTTACGGGGCCCGAGAACCTGGGAGTGGCTTCGGTCATCCGGGCAAGTACCATATCTTTCCACACATCACACACAACAACACCGTTTTTTCTACACTCAGAAATGGCTCCCTGGCGGTCATTTCTTGATGACGACTTCTTGCCGGGGATATTGAGAGCAATCCAGGACCCACCAACAAATACACATGTCCAACATGCTCAAAACCTATTACGTCGAGCCGACAGACAAAGGGTTCAGTTCAGTGCAATTCCTGCAAAAACTGGACCCATTACGCTTGCATCCAGAAAAGACTATACAAACACCTGGACCAACTCCTTATGTTCCTTCCCCCCACCCAATAACCTCCTCACCAACCCTACTCCTACTTCCCCCACACCTCCTCAACCTAACCCACCAATCCTTCCCACACCATCCAATCCCCTAACCCCTCCTATCCCACCCCGAACTAATCCACCCCAACCCTTATCTCCACCACAACCTCCTCCTACTCCTTCCCCTCCACCCTCACCACCAACACCTATCTGTGCTGCAGCACCCAACACACACCGCACACATAACAAACATTCTCCAACTAAACATAGATGGCATAAACACAAAAAAACAATAACTCACACGATTCATCAAACAACACAACATACATATTGCCATCTTACAAGAAACAAAACTACGCACAACACAAAAAACACCAACATTTCATAATTTCACCACCATCAGACAGGACCAGGCCGACGGAGGTGGCGGTGGACTCATCACCCTGGTATACAAATCCGTCAACTTTTCAGATACCAGTGCACACACAAAGTCACTTCCCCCACATGACACTACAATAGAAATACAATCAATTAAAATAAGCACTGGTAACAAATCACACACAGCAATCACCAACATATACATTCCCTCCCAGTCATCCCCCACAGTACCACAATTACTCTCCACAAATACACCACATCACTAATATACCCATCATCATCCTGGGTGGTGATTTCAACGCCAAGGCGTCGGCCTGGTATGTCAACAACTCTGACACAGACAGAGGGCTGGCACAACAAACCCAGACAGATCATCTTTTCATAATCAATCATCCCAATCTTCATACCCATATCCCACAACAAGCCCTCTTCCTCCCATCATCCCCAGACATCACCTTCTGTTCCCCAAACCTCACCCCCACAACTTCCTGGAGAGTGGTCAGAGCCAAGGGCTCTGACCACCTCCCGATCATCATCACTACCAAAACCAGAATCACCCCAGCTGGCCACAGACACACTTACACTAATTATAAAGCCAACTGGGAGGCCTTCACAACTGAAACAGAACACCACTTTGAAACATTAAACAGTACATCCATCACAAACATCAACACTGCTGTGCACACTTTCAATACAATTATACAAAATGCAGACAAAAGACACATCCCTAGAGGCAACAGAAAAAGACACAACCCCAATTTCACACCAGAAATTCAAGGCCTCATCAGACAATGGGACATACTACGACACTCCCGAACACCACATACGCCTGACACCATACAACAAATACAAGAACTCAATACTCAAATAAACAATAAAATATCAGAACAGCAAACACTAAATTGGAATAATTATCTCCAAACACTTGATCACAAAACAAACACCAGCAAACTCTACAAAACACTAAACAGCATCACACTCTTCAACAGCAAAACTACACAATCACACGTTGCCATCACAACAACAGACACCATTCCTTCAAACAAACAACAAGCAAACACTCTCATCAATCACTTTTCACATGTCATCCATCTAAACCCTCATCGTGACGACCGACATATCATCTGACGTAAGAGACAGTTCCCCACAGACTCAGATTTTGCACCTTTCACTTACAACCAGACGAAGCACATCATCAGCAACCTTGAGCACTCATCTGCCTGTGGACCAGACAACATATGCAACATACACTTTAAACACATTGGACCACAAAGCATACAAGCACTCACCAACATATCAAACTACAACTACTCACACAACATAATACCCAACATCTGGAAGCATGGCATTATCATCACTATCCCCAAACCCAACAAAGACCCCACATTACCTTCTTCACACCGCCCCATCACACTCCTCTGCACCCCCTCCAAAGTCACTGAAAGACTGGTACTACAACTAATTACACCTCACACCCCCCTAGCCCCATCACAACATGGTTTTAGGCCACTACACTCCACAAACACTCTTCTTACAGACCTCACACAGTTTTTGATGGCATGAATTCAGCTAGGCCACCACATAGAACACTCCTTGTCACACTAGACATTAGTAAAGCTTTTGATTCCATCCCCCACCACAACCTCACAAACAAAATATTCAACACAAGCACAATAACACAAAAAGATGGCTGGCAAACTACTTAGCAGGGAGATATGCACATGTAACTTTTGCTGGTCAGTCCTCGAACATCAGAAACTTCACAAATGTCAAGGATCTGTCTTGTCTCCTACACTCAACCTATACATGCATGACATACCCACACCCCACACACAACAAATACACATAGCTTCCTATGCAGATGACATAACACTTACATGCACACACCAAAATGCAAACACAGCCACACAAATCCTCCAAATTTACCTCAACACATTACATAGACTCAAAATAGCCCCAGCCAAATCTAGTGACCCTTCTCACAAACTGGACAGCGAAACACAGTCACATTCTACACCTCACCATAGACAACACTCCCCTACCAAACACACCCACACACACACAAAATCCTTGGTGTATCATACAGAACATCAATGTCATTTAAACAACACATCACAAACATCAAAAATAAATTAACACCTAGACTCAATGCCTTAAAGTCACTTGCCCATACAACATTTGGACACAAGAAACAACCACCACAGTATACAAACAATATACAGTATATGTTCAGTGATGAATTATGCAAGCACTGCTTGGGCTCCTAACCTCACTAAAACACACTACAACACTCTTCAGACCACACAAAACAAGGCCTTAAAAATAATCACAGGCTGCACAGCTACTACACCTACAGACCACCTTCACCAAGAAACCAAAGTCCTCAGTCAAGGATCATCTAGAGATGAGAGGCATTCAAATTCTCGCTGAAGCTTCCACAAACCCACAACATCCACTACACTACATGGCAGCACATCCACATACACCAAGGAACATCAAAACAACACCCAGCACACGATATCATACACAAATACTATCATCTCTTCCCCCCTGCCCACCTCAGACCAGCTTCCAGAAGCATATTCATACTCAAATCACTCGCCATTCCATTTAGTCACTCAAAGACAACACACAGCTGCATGCACAGCCTCCTGATATCCATCCTTCTGAACGCTATCTCCCCCGTGAGGACAGGGTCCACCTGGGCAGGCTGAGATGTGAGCATCATCCAGCCCTCTTGAGTTATCAGAAGAGGCTGGATGACTCTGTCGCTGATGCCTGTCCAGGATACCCCATACTATTAAGCACATCATGAAAGACTGCATTGCACACAATCACCTACGCCAACAACACAACGTACACTCCTTGAGAGCTCTGTGGGAAAGCCCGGTCTCGGCCATGGCCTTCCTCAGGGACTCGGGGTTGTTCGGCCAGACTGCCCAGGGAACAACTACTACTACTACATGAAATGAGCTTCTGTACAGAAAATTACAGTGTACTTCACGGTATATATGGTAGCTACTTCAATATTAGGAACATCTTTTAGCTGCCTGTCGATTTTTAGTGTTTACAATGTGTGTTTTTATACATTAGGTACTGCCGGGTGAAAATACGGGTCTCCTGGCTTGGGGGACTGATATTATCCCCATCGTCAACATGAAATTGCTTCTGTACATAAATTACAGTGAACTTACCAGTACATTACAGTACTTCAGTTCAGTAGCATCTGATAGCTGTTTTTTGACATTTAAAGGTGTTTTCTAGGGGTTAGACAGTGGATAAATGTTATAGGGATCGAGGGTTTGGGGTCCATAGAGGATACGTTTCCAAAACCAGGCATTTTGACAGTATTCAGCAGGCCTCAGGCTCCATTACACCAGATAATTGGGAATTTACTGTACTGTATATACGAAGTCCGTGCCGAGAATAAATGTTACTATTCCACAATTGCACATTTTTCCTTCTTTAGTTTTCAGCAAAAGTTGAAAGCTGGCTGTACACTGGACAATCTCAATACTGTATGGGGATTTATTACAAGGATGGAGACTTCAAGAAATAATTCAGCACTTGATATGTCAAGGCAAATTAGATCATTCTTCCTGCCAAGCACCTTTGATAATCTTCAAGGGGATATGAAATTTTGTTTTACAGGTATTATAACCAGTTTTACATTTTCACCTCAAAATTTAAAAGCATGAAGCCATCTGATTTTTTAAACAGTACATTTTTTGGCAAGTAAGCCAGCACTACATAAGATATGAAGGGTTAGTTGTATTTACCAACCTGCCATCACTATCAACTTTATACCTTTCGCTCATAAAATAAACTTATGTTCTGTGGCAACAAGACTCCTTTTTAAACCAACAAGTCAATTAGTTAAGAGAAAGTTAAAGTTATTCTTACCTTGGAGGATGACAGGTACGCCACTGCTGGCAGGAGCTCAAAATTGTTTTCGTCTATATCTTTGTCCCACTTTGTTAAACTTGTAAACATCCGTGTCTTCACTCTGTCTCCTTCAGCTAATAACAATCCTCTTCAGTTTCTCCTCTTCCATATCTTACATCCTGGAGGAGGAGGGGGGGGGGATCAGTATGCAATAGAAGATTCAAACATTTAGAGATACAAACTATCTAAGAGACTTCCTGTACATCTTCATCTTACATTCTGCACCTTTGTTATCTACGCCATTTTTACCTTAACTTGGCCGAGATTTTCACCACTTTCCAGTTTATTTCAGGTTGCTCTGTGGCAGAAAAGATTAATGCAGCTCTACATACTTTCCATAACACTTTGTAACTAGCATCAGTGTCAATCCATTTTTGCAACAAGCACTGAAGATTAGACTGGAACTTTAGGCCAAGTTACAGTAAAAGGAGTATGTTACCTACTTTCAAATATCATTAGCTAATGACTAAATAAATGATATGAGAATAATAATAATACACCACACACAGAAAAGCTAGTACAGAACAAGTGCCAGGGAGGGCAGGGCTGTGAACCAACGAAAACGGGTTTTAAGCATAACCTGGAAAGATACGGATGGTGGGAGCCACTCCTCAATCCCATGCCTTCTCAATGCCCACTTCATCTCCCTAGAAGCTGTCAAAGGCCTCTTTCAAATCAACAAAAAGTACAGCTCCCTATTTCCATTTAACCTATTCTGAAGCTGCAGCACAATGAATACTGCATCAGTGGTCCTTTCCCTTTGCCTGGCATAAACCCAAACTGCATCTCAATCACTTAATTTTTCAACTTCATTATTTCCTCCTGGCTACACAGGCCCTTATTGTCACTACCTACTCCTTTAGTACAATGTCAGTTGTTTCACACTTTGCTCCATATAACTTATATCCTTCATTAACCTTCTATCAGCCCTCCTGACCAGGAAACAGTCTGGCTGCTATTACTCCCAGACTGATACAATCGGCTTACTCTTTCACAACGTACTGTCCAGAGGCTCCTAATGGTGGCTCTCCACTGCTTAATCTTTGGCAGCCTCCCTATTCAATTCCTTAGGCCTGAGGTCACACTGTGACTTCATCCCAAGTCTTTTTCTGCCTGCCTCTCTCAACTTTACCCCCAGCGTTCACACTTCTCATCTTCCGCACCAAACTGTCAACCTCCATCCCAAACCAACTCAATCTACCCCTCCTCATCAACAGAACACTAGCCCCACTCTTCCTCTCAACTCTTCGATCGTAATCCTAGCGCCCCCCCAGGCTTTTCATTCTAGGAAGCACTATATACCCATCTATTCATTGTCATTTCTGTACATTTGAGCCTATGAGTATTACTTTACTTCCCAGTACCATAGAGCATTATACCCCTACAGCACAGAGGAAGAGTCCTCTCAATATCAGGAGAGGCAACAGCTCCCTGAACTTTCTCCAACCACTCCTTATTCTAACCAGAGCTAGCTCCAGTCCCACCAGCACATAATATGTCCCCCCAAATAACAAAACTCTCCCACACTCCACTCACCAGCAAGATAAGCTTTTCACATCTGAGATGCTATCCCCAACCCTCATTTATGTTTCATTTATAAAGGCTCCAACGTGCTTGCATACATCTGTCTTGGTCACTTAATGATGGCTCTCCAAGCTGCTGAATCTCTGGCACCCTTTATCCGAGGTCACACTATGACCTCGTCCCAGGTCTGTTATGGTCCGGCACTCACAACCCTGTCCCCAACATTCACACTTCTCACTTTCTGCACTCACTTGTTACCCCCCATCCTCTCACACACGAAATCAGTACTATCTCGTGTGTTGTGTTGGGGAGAGTAGCGTATGTAGTGCCTGCCAGGCGTGAAAAACAGTGTTGCATACAATCATGTTCATTGCCTCCCCGAACTCTAGTATCCTTTCCCCTTCTGCATTCCTTGTACCATATGCACATCCCCACATACCCTTCAGCTCCTGCAACCCTTTGACCATTTAAATCTCCACCCAAAACACAATCCCCCATACCACCAACCACACATAAAATCCATCTTTTTCTTCATCACCCGAGCCAAACTGTGATGTATATGCCAATACTATTAACCAGTTTTCTACTTTCAATGCAATCTTTTAATAACAGACACACTTGTGAAGAACAACAAATATTACATAGCTGGTGGGAGTGGGACAGCCCACACAAAAACAAAACATGACAAATATCTTTAATATAATCCAAATAATTTTGAAAGATTTTCTAATGCTCTAAAGCTAAAAAACATCAAACCAATTCACAGTCTAACCAAGCCATAATTATCAAACGTACAGGCTATGCATTAAAGCTCTGAATGCTAAAGTGACTATGTGGCAACTGGGCATGGGTAAAAATACTGACAAAAGCTGCTGGAAAGCAGTAAGCATCACAATGTCTCTCCACCCAGCAACCCTCACCACTATGCCCAACACTGCTCTAAATGTACTGCAGTACATTAGATAACTGTGGCTAATAAGTTCTCAGTGTTACAAGGTGGGAGGAGATTTAGGCCTAGGTGTATAGATATGGTCAATGACAATGATATAGCAGCTAATGAAGCTAGGAAACTTACAAGCAATTGAGCTGACTGGATGAATTTTGTGTATTGTGTATAACCAGGCTTTGGTACTCTGTATTTCTTATCTCAGTGTCCGGAAAAGAAAGGTACACATCTACATCCTTTTCACTGCACTTCATAAGCAGTTTTAGACCTAGCTGGAATATAGTTAGGGCAGTGGAAACTGCTAAATTTTTTCAGTAGTACAGTGGAACCAGCTTTTTTTTTTTTTTTTAACAAGTTTATGTACTTTGGGTCAATTTTTGTGCCAAGGATAAAGTACCGAGTAGGCACAGATACCAACACCCACCTATGCACATGCCAAAGTTGTGCTTCAAAACATAAAGATATTCACACAAACTGTACAATACTGCAAATTAGTAGAAATTAGCAATATCAGCTGAAACCATGCCCATGCAATTTTTTTACATTTAGCCTATATTCGTAGATGGACTGATTAGTGGCCCTTGGAGGTATTACCATGTGTGAAATGTACACAATTAAGGTTGGAAAAAGGTGCAAGCTTGCCATCTCCAATGCAGAGTCATAGCAATAGATTAACACTAGAATTAGACAGTCAAAAAGAAATGTCACAGAAAAGTTGTAGACTTGACTATCTGCCACACCTATATTAAATAGGAAGCAAATGAAAATGTGGGCCAAGTTAAGGTCAACAGAGCACAGCTGGTTTTGGGACAGCAGCTATTAATCTTAAGAGATCCAAGTTTACCATGGCCAACATCAGTACAAGGCTTCATTTTAAAAGGAAACATTACTCCTTTTCAGCTCAGGGACTTTTTACATTGAATTTTCCCTCCTTTTCACCCCAGGCACTTTTCACTTTTTTTCCTAGCCTATTTAGATTACAACAGTTTTCAAACTGGAGGAGTTAGATACAGCCTTAAACCACTCCAATACAACACCTGTTTCACCTGAACTAGGCCTAAAATTCCTATCTCCATCTTGAGTGCACAGATGCAACAACAGGTTTAACAGTAGGGTATAATTTTAGTCATGAAAATATGCTATGGAAAGGATACTGAGCTGTAACACACTCTACCACTAAGCAAAGCAAAATAAGATGCAAAAGTAAAAATCTTGGCCTATGCCAAGATGAAAGAGCTAACTGAGCTAAGACCGTAAAATGGAAGGGGTAGGAAAAAACTGAAAAGATGTCACCTGTATTGAAGGGGCTAAACTGGCTATCTACCAACAATCTCAAGTGAAAAAGACTCTTACTTGCAATATAATCAAGTCCTGCTGATGCCAGAATCCATTCTGTCCTGAATCCAGTCTTCTTTCCGTGTCACATTTCCTCTTACCACTCCGATGGTGGAGGTGCTCATCCAGCATACCTTCCAACCTTTTGAGTGAACATCCTGCAGTTTGTTGATCCTGAGAAAAAAATCCTGCATGTAAGAGGCAAGATTCAATTTACAAATGTAAAATCATGGCAACTGTATGACTAGGATGATACAGTATACTGTAATGCTCTTTACTAACTTTGCCTAAAACTGCTAGCACTCCATCTTGAATGCTCAGTTGTAACAAAAATTATCAAAATATGGTGACTGTCACAAAGCAGTGTTACAGAAAGGATGTACAACCACAGTATAATCTTATTCTGTAATTGATACATGTGAAAGTTCCAAGACGAAAAACTTGGCAAAATTAAGGTGAAAAAAACTACATACAGTATACTTTTCCCAAACTAAGTTAAAGCTCATATGGTAGCAGTTGGAATAAACTGTAAAGAAGTCGCCAGGATCATAGGGACTAAACTGACGATTAAGTGAAACATTCCAAGGAAATTCTTACCTGCAGTATAATTAAATCCTGCTGGTGCCACAATGCACCCTGTCAATCCAGTTTACCTTTTCCATGCTGAATTTTCTCGACTCCTATCCACTCCACACACCTTGTCTCCTCTGCTCTTGCTTCCACTCAGAAGGGACAGTATTCCTCTTTCCATTTTGATGAAGGCACTACGTCCCTTTCAACCTTCCTCTTTTGCATTCACATCCTGTCACAGCTCAATCCTGAAAAGAAACCCAGCATGTAAGAGGCAAGATTCTAACAAAATATTTACAATCAAAGCACTTGCACAAGTATGATAAGGCAAAACATTCTTCACTTTAACTTAGCCTGCAACTGCCAGCTCTCCTTTAATACTCAATGGTAACAGATTAACCTAAAAATATGGTGCTAGTTGAAAATGATATGGAAAAGATGTAGAGTACTGTCTTCTGCAACTGATATGTAAAATATGCTACAGAAGGATGAAAATCCCTGCCAAGTTAGAGTGAAAGAACTATAACCCCCAATCTTGCCCCTTTTGCAGGTATATCTCAAGACATGGCTACTTAAATCCAGAACATTAAGGGCAGAGGACAGACCAACACCCTTGGTACCATTTTACATGTGAAAACCTCTGGTAATCCAAGATTCAAACCAGTATCACAAACAAAAGCCCTTTCCAACCCAAGAACTCTACCACTAAACCATCAGGCATCCAAGACAGGCAACCCCCAGTACCGTATTTTCCACTACCTCCTCAACTTCGGTCAAAGTGACACCCAAACACTGCAGAAATACTTCAGATCAGTGTAAGAACAATGTTACCTTCAATTTGATTAAGTTTCTTTAATCTCTAATTTGGATAATGTCAGTGTAATCTTGTTGCTGACATCTTTGCAGTAATTTCAGGGGGATAAATAACAATACATACCTCTCCAGTTTTATATGTCTCCCCTATGCCATAAAATGATGTATCAACGCTCAAAAGAGTTTGACTAAAAATTATGCAACTTTTTAAAGCATTACATTCGGATTTTCATCAAGTTAAAAATCTGAATATCCCATCTGCCCCTCCTCAAACTATATAGGCCCGAGGCTAGGCTACTGTAGTCCACATCACTAAGATACCAACAAACCCCAGGTAACACTACGCTACAAATGCATATGCCCACTTCTGGAACATTCCAGTACTTTGTAACAGTGCAGCAAAGTTTTAAATCTTGTGGGAAAATTTGTGCTACTTGAATGAACTTTAAACTGACAGCTGTACTAGCCTGGGTACTTTTAAGCTACTCTTAAGCTCAAAAAACCAATTGGCCTAAATCAGAACACATTATATAAGCAACCTTTCCATAAATATCACTCAGAAAGCAACTTTAAATTCCAGATTATTCCAATGAGTTTACACAGGACATGTCCTACTTGTAAGCTAACATTTCCCCATATCAATACAATTTAAAGTGCATTAAACCAACCTAACCCAACCTTTAAATCCCCACCTTGTTCACTGATAATGTGGGGTGAGGTTGGTTCAATGCCAATACTGTACATGGCTTTACCTTTTACCCATTCCTGTTAAAAATAAAAGGTCATGCTAACAATTTCTGGGGGATGTTAACAAAAATACTAGGAACAACAGGAACTATACTACAGGCATATGTTTTTCCCCTGGGAGTTTGGTATATTGTAATGGGTACTGGTAAAAATCAGATTGCCCTAAATTGTCAGTATTTATTATACCATATTACCATAGCATCAAATATCAAATTAGGTTAATATCAAAAGCTCCTAAATGAAGTGGAACGTGAAATAAAAAATACGAAGAACATTCATCCATCTACAGGAAATTGCTGGAAATCAGACCAGATATATGGAAACGATTTTACCTGAAACTTGACGGTCGACATGCTCATGTACCTCAAGCTTTCCAGCGAACACAACCAAAGCTGGAATTATTTCAAATAAATGGAAGAATTCCCTCCCATACATCCTAAACTTTTAAGGGACTGGAGCTGCAAAATGTGCTTCCATTACAGTACGCCACATAACCATAAATCCTATACTTACTTTTTAAATACTTCTTTATATAGTTATCCAAACTTTTCACTGGATGGACCAAATAAAATGAAAGCTTAAGCAAAGTCAAATTGAAATATCCATAACTTCACACGGCCCAATTCACATAATTCAATTAGAACAAGCCTATTTGCTTACCTCAGGCTTTTCCCCAAGTGCAGTAGATGCAGGATTTAGTTCGAGAACAGCTGGGCCATCTTCTTATCCTGAAGACGGTACGGAAAATGAGCACCCGGGAGAGTCCGAGAGACGCCAGACAGCCAAATTCACCGGCGTAAAAACGTCAGCATGCCAGGGTTGCCAATCGAAATAGCTAAACTGGCTCTCAAACAAGTAAAAATATGCTATGATGTAATTATAACCACAGTCTCACTACTACTAAAATATATTTGGAAATCGTTATGATTACTATTGCCAGAACTTGGGAAAATTATGTAAAATTCGAATACGACCGATCACCAACTACCTGCCCGTTACCATATCTATGCACGAAGTTGCTAAACTTAATATCAAGAAAGCTCAAAATGTGCTACAGTACAAGTATAAGCCCGATTTCACATGGAAGGCCCACGAGATCTACTGAAATTGTTAGGTCACTAAAAAAAAAAAAAAAATCTGGGATATGTAAAATTCCGGCAAGAGGATCGTTTGAGCCTCACCAACCCAAGCAACCATATTAGCAGATATCGCTAAACTTTCTCAAACAAAACGATCAAAATGTGCTTAAATGCCAGATAAGCAAATCCTGACAACGAAATTAGACATGTTGAAAATTTTGAAAACTACTAAAACTTACGGGAGAGGGAGGAGCTGGAAAAAGAAAAGCTTATGTAGCTGCCAAGAATAAATTGACCGCCTTGAGTCTGGATAACTTGCCAATTAAACCTTTTCAGTTCTAGTTAATTTAAATTTCCTTCAGGCTTCTACCAAAAACTACATATGTAGGGACGGCTTCACTGGTGGCACTGATATAACTGGGCGGTTCCTCTGCCTGGTAATCTCTATCTCCCGAAGTCCAGAAAGGGGCCTTTTTTGTTAATTTTATATCCACAGATTGTATATCATTTTACTTGCTGAAGGATGTGTGTGGCAAGATCTACCACCTTCTTTGTTGTATAAGTACTCTCTCTGGACAACATGTTCTCCCTGCAGTTTACCAGACATACGATCAGTGGAGTCAGGGGTCGCAACAACAAACAGGCGATTTTGTTAAGCTTCATGGAGACGTCTTTAGTGGGTTAATAAAGCGCGAACAGCCAATCCCATTTTACCCCTTCGAGGTGTCGGGGACCGAGGCTAGGTTACAGAGGTCCTCATACAGCCTTTGGGGAAATGACCAGTTTACTGTACTTCCTATGGTGGCATTACCTAATCGAACAGCCTCGAGTAACCCCTTTCTCCAACGCACACACACAGTCATAAAAAAAAAAAAAAAAATAGAACGAACGGGTTAATGAAGGTCAAATCTAACCCATTAGTTACACAACAACAACAACAACAATAATAACATACTCTTCTATACTCCAACTTGTCCTAAAATTGCCATCTCCCTTTCTTGAATGCTGAGTAGCATTGAAAATGATGCGAGTCGCGAAGAAGCTCCATGGAAAGAATATAAAGCCATGGTATTGTCTTGTTCTGGCACTGCAAAAGGACGAAAATCTGGGACAAGTCAAGGCAAAAAGAGTACGGTATAGTCACTAATGCTAATCATGAAGAAGTGCTACAGAAAGTATGTAATGCCAGAGTAGTCTTCTGCCACTGAGTTACACGAAACACTGCAAAAGGACGAAATTCTGGCCCAAGTTCAGGTGAAAAAATAAAAAGAAAGATCATGTGGCTGGAAGAAAAAAAAGTGTCCTTGGGTGAAAAGTGTTAATTTACCTATCGATTTGTTTTATTTTATTCGTCTATCTGTCTAGACCGTCAAAACCAACGTGGGGACCATCATCCACTCACTTGATGTAGTGCTGCCTACTTCTTCCTTAGCCTTTATCATTCTCTTTCTGAGCCTGCCCTCCTCTCTTCCTATTTCTCCCATCTTTCCTGTCACTTCTTATTGCTTTTCTTTCCTTTACAGGTGGCTTTACATTGAGTGACAAGCCAAATGGTTTCCTGTAAACCAAGAAACCATTTACAACGCCGGGTGGTAACCATATAACCAAACCATACGTGCTCCCTACGTGTCAACAAGTGGGTTGGTGGAGGATTAGTGCCCCTCCCTGTAAAACAAATAACTCAAGAGTCAAATGGCCACCCCTTACGGGATTGTGGCGTCTGGCAATAGATAGATAGATAGAACATTCCATAATGCATTGAGCCTTAAGTATACCATCCAGTAAAATTTTTTACATCCAGTAAAATGGTTTTTAATAATTTACAGCAGTAAGGCAGGTTTATAAAGATACTCCATATACAAGAGTTCTGCAAGTGTAATCGAAAACAGCTGTTTGGGAACTGAATATTTATGGTTTTAATGTCCTAGTTCAATATTTCTAAGTTTAGAAAGACGACCAATCACTAAAAGCATTCATTATGACTACTGTACAGCATAGATAATACATACTGTATAGTTGACTACTGGATCTCGTCGCCAAAGACCCTGATGATAATCATAATACAATGATGCCGCCATCACTCCTAGTGCAACACTAAACACGACGGTATGAACACACACCAACCTCGAACAAGGCCTCAACAGCAACTGGAGTTAATGGAGCTCAAAACAGCTGTCCCATGTGCATGTGAGGATAACGCGTATCGCTGCTGGCTGGCCGAAAATTTACTACGCATCTGGCATAAACTATCAACTTGGCTTTACAAAAATAATACCTTTCATACATGGATAATTTTTTTTAATCTGCAGTATATCTGAATTATTCTCCATTGCCATAGAAGGCGACATTTAAGAGTGGAGACTTAGGTTACAATTACTGATCACTCATCCTGGGAGTCTTGAGGATAATGAACCAAATGTTGCATTGTTCAGTTAATGATTTTAAAACTGCAATGCATTCCTTGGTACTGTAATGCCCTAATTATACGTTTAAGATAATTCAGTCGTGCTACAGTGCCACAGCTTAGGGAGACTAGCGACATCAATTCAGTCATGCTACAGTGCCACAACTTAAGGAAACACTTTCGAGACCAACGACTCATCTACCTGTACTTCATTTGAGCCACTCTCCGTCCCGCAATAAAAATTTCATCCTTCTGCATCCGCAAATCCTCGTAGCAAGTTAAGTCATCTTGACGGGTAATGGCTTGTAAGAAATACGTGGCCATCGGCGACAGTGTCAGGCCTTGGCTACAGCTCAAGACACATCACATGAGTAACCTCCTTTCTTTTACCAAACACTGCATTCTGGGTAACAAAAGACTGGCGTCTTGCGCATTCCAGTGAGATAACCAGTGGAGATAACCCTTAATTAACTACGAAAATAAAGCACCAAAACCATTCATGAACTTAACATTTTTAAAATAGTAGGACAAATTTACTCAGACCAAACACAGCAAACATCAACCATCCACCGGTAGATTCCCGACATTGCTGGGCTGAACATAGTTTTTAGATATCGTAAGAAATGTAAATGTGACATTCACAATTGTCATTATTTGTAATATGAACAAAGATACCGTGAAGACCTACAGACAATAAGAGAATCCATACATCCACGAATATAATTGGGGAAAAGGTTAGTCTGGATATAACGTTTATTTATATCGCAATATCTATACATTAACAATGAACAGAAGCAACAACATATATAGACATATATAAACAATTGATATATCGTACTTAGCAATGTCAACATGGAAGATTAATAGCCCGTCGTATACTGCTCTGTTCTCCAGCAAATACATAAATATTACAAAAACTTACATAAATGAGCATACTAACACCATTTCACGTTGCCTCAGCGTACAATACCATATGTATCACTAACATTTCAGTATTTAATAATATAGCTATGGGTTATGCATGTACAAATTACATAGAGCCACATCGTAACAAATGTTTATTATAATTACTTCAAATTATTATTTTTTTACTTCTATTGTAGAAGTTACTGATACTGTTAAAATCTTTGCCACACGATAATAGGCCTATATTCATAAATGACATTTTGGAAACTGAAGTAGCGATCGAATGGGAAAGCATCAGATCGAAAATTGACATTATGTTGTGCAAAAATTACTGGATTAATAAACTTTATGATATTAGCTTCCCACCTGAATTTTTGACGAATTTCGTAAACTTGTTTGCAACGTCGCACGTGGTCAGCGAGAAAATCTGCACAATGTTTTTGATGTATATACGTATAATGTGCCAAGGCTGACTGTTACAGATTAAAATATATAATTTTAAAATTTTATACACCAAATGAAAATACAGTAGGTTCGTTAAAGGTTATGACTTCAGTGCTAATTTTGGATAACTGATTAATATGTGGTGGAGACGCTCTGGAATAACAACATAAGATCACACTTACGTATCTAATGACTATACACAGGAACTTAGGCTAAGCATTATATTTAGCTTGAGCACGAAGATATGTTCGTAAAGATTAATAATTATCTGAGTGTGTAAATGGGATTATTAGATATAGGCTACTGACCCTGGTACGACAGAGAGAGAGAGGGGGGGGGAGAGAAAGCAATGCACCTTACCTAAATACTGTGCATGACTGTACAGTTATACTGATTCATGAAATGGAGCGCGAAAACGAGAAAACATGGGTGTGCATGAGAAGCGTGTGTGTGTGTGTGTGTGTGTGTGTGTGTAAGAGCTGAAGTAACGTGGTTCAACAACATACATTGATTTTTAGTCGTGCACCACTTACTTGTTTGTTAACGAGTCAAATTGTAGTTGTCGCTAGGCCAAAATTACAAACGAACTTCTATCTCACTTGAACAATATTTTTACCTATACGTGTCATATGTGGGTGATTATTATTCAAACGCGTTTATATACAGATTGTTTTCAACTTACGGTGGTGGCAAGGTAGAGTTTTTGGAACTATAAATGGATACGCATAGATGTTGGGTTTGGGAGGCTGTACTTTCGTTNCCTGAATAGAATATGCATGTAGACTAGCTGGTAGTGCATGTGTTAGTTTGTGAAGCCGTCCAAAAGAGAAAATATAATATAGTAGTTTGTGTGCGAAGGTTGGGAAGCATTACCTTCGTCGAGTATGGAGACATATTAAGCTTTGTTCCCTAACAATAATGAAAACACGAATAGGGCGATTTGGAATGCATGATTTCAACTGATCCTCCATTTTATAAAGATATATAGACAGTTTTGGAGGCACAAAAATTATTTTGGCTCAGTATGAATATGCATGTGTATAAATTATCCTCAAGTTACGTCATAAACACTCGATAAAAGGCCACGTTACGTGCAGTGTACACACGTTCTGAAGGCACTTAAATTAGTATGGCACTGTAGGAATAATGTGCATGTGTGTATATATAAATTATCCAAGAGTTTTGGTTGTATACTCCCAGTACGACCACGTTAGATGCGGTCGTGTGCGGGGAGGGAGGTGTAGCCCTGTGTGGTGGTGGTGGAGGAGACGGCTGGGGGGAGGTCGTCGTAATGAGCTTGGTCGTCTTGTAGCAGCTCGTGCTGGTCGTCCCGCACCCGCCATAGCACAGCAGGGAGAGTCAGCATCCCTCTATTTGGCCTGTGTGGAGAGGAAAGGGTAGGTGAGGAAAGGTTTTGATACAGTACGTTAGGTGAGGTTAGGGTACGTGAGGTTAGGTTATAGCTGGCTTAGATTGAATTGAGGGTAGTTTAGGTTAGGTGATAGGAGGGTAGGATACAGTACGTTAGGTTAGGATAAGTAAGGTTAGGTTGTAGCTGGCTTACCCCCTCCTGACAGAAAACTTCTATCTCTCCACATCATTACCTCTCTATGCATGCAGCGCTGGTACAGGAGATGGGGAGTTAAATATGTTGCTGCCCATGATGATTTGCGTCGGAAATAGACTGGATGTTGTATTATCTTATTCTGCATTACATAGCAAGTAATCGGCTAAAAGAGGACGCAAATCTGTAGATATGATCAAACTGATGATAGTTATGGGACCCTACTGCTGTGAGCTTGAAGTCACCCACAGCACCTCTGGATGTACGGGGAAGGGAGGGTGCAGTCTTCCTCTAACTTCCTCCTACAGAAACTAATCACAGTTACAAGATAAAAGTAATCGGATGTTATATCTGCTATCTACAGGAAAAACGAGGAGGGTGTTTTGAATCTTCACGTCTCTCTAGTTCTTCCTGCAAGATTTAATTTCCTGCAGGGTTAATGATTTAGTCCCCGTGTCTCCAGTTATTCCCGCAAGATACAATTTAAATTCCTGAAAAGCAAAGGTTCAGTCCCAGTGTCTCTATTCTCCCGGCACGATTTCATTCAGAACCCTAGAAGATGGCTTACTGGCTACTTACTTGACAACCTTAACAACGAACACCACACAAGACGCCGCTATAAGGCCTAGGAAGAACCCTATCCCTGCCGCCGCCCAGTGCCACGACTTTGAGGCCGAGGACGCCGCCAGGTCCACGGACGCTGAATTCGATTCTTCGTTGGCTCCTCCCATACTCGCTGTCGTCTGCCCCTGCTTCCTGGACGAAGCATGTGGAGGTGAGGTTTCCTTGGAAACTGTAGTGGTGGTAGCATGTGGAGGTGAGGTTTCCTTGGAGGCTGTGGTAGAGGTAGGAATAACGGCGGGGTTGGGGTCTGGAGGGGCGGGGTGGTTGCGTAGAATGAGTGAGTGGTTGAGGGAATCCTGAGCCAAGTAACCCCGCCATTGTACCCACTTCCCACCAACCGTCACATTTTGAAACGAGACGCCGCCCAACTGTCCCGCCATAATGCCAGCATCCTCAGCCTCGTCTATCCTCACATTTACGAGCACCAGAAGGCCAGAGAGCACGTGTATGCCTCCCGGGGCCAATTTTCCTATTCGGACATCGTGCATGCGACCAGAACCGTTGATGGAGATGCCACCCGTTTCAATCTCGTTGATGGTTGAATTCGCCACCACGGCCTCAGCTTCAAGGATCAACCCGCTAGTGTTTATGACATCAATGGTGGAATTACTGACCATCATGCGGCTGCCGGCCCTCAATCCTTCCACCCGGCCCAGATGAGAATTGTTAACTACACCCATGTACCCCGCCCACTCCACACCCACCACCCGGTCCACCACGCTGTTTTCCAGGTCCAGGTCGCGCAGTTTCCGGTCTGGGGCGAGGAGCTTGACGGTGCATGAGGTGAGGGTGAGGTCATGCACACCGCTGGTCAGGTTGTTGATTTCCACCCCAGTCGCCTCCAGCCACGTGGCGCAGTCTCGCTCGCCCTCAACGGTGGTCGCTTTTTTCACCTCCACCAGCATCACCTGTATGCGGATGTGCACCTGTAACTACTGAATATACCTGCATGAAAACACACACACACACACACACACACACAGCTACTACCGTTGCTTCTGCCCCTACACAGACTTAATTCTTCGTTGCTATCCTTGTCTTATTCTAGGAGTTTAGTAACTCTTGTAGGGGCTGCCTAGCATGGGCTAAATGGCCTACTGCAGTTATCCTTTCTCCTTATGTTCTTAATAACAGTTTCTAAACCCCACCCCTTCTTCCCCTCCCCTGTGCCCATGATGCTGACCACGCACCTTCTCGACGCAGGAAGGGAAGAGCGTGACGGTGGCCGCGCCTTTCACGATGACCCTGTTACTGCGTAGGCCACGACCCAGGTCCACGCTCACGTCAGCCTGAAACACACTACACATCAGTATCAACACTTTCAGACTCTTATGACTCACTTGCTCTTCAGTGAAATCGTGTGTCCTCTGCTGAAATATAATACTATTGCAGTGCCACAGATCAGCCTGCAACATGAACCTCACAGTAGTAATACACTCAGATGTCAGTTCCCAGCGCTGCCTTATAATACTACTCTGTGAACTATGTCCATCCAAGTGCTTCTCATCAACACCAGGGTTCCCCTCGAAGATGACCATAACCCAGTTTCTAAATTTTGTCTTAAAATCTTGTTAGATTCCAATCCTTTCATTAGTGTCTCATACATTTCATTCTGGCTAATGCCTGACCGTTCATTTAGAGAAAAACTTTCAAAGTGTTAAAAACACCATCTTTTCCACTGTTGTGAATCCGACAGAAATTTTTATTGTTTAGCACTAGATGATTTTATTCAGCTCAAGAAAACCTCGAGTAGTCAAAGAGTACTTCAAGCACTGGATATCGTCGGGTAATGTTCACTGTTCCACGAAAATGTATTGCGTGTGATGGCTTGTACTAATTTAATATTTAATTACTCTCGTTGTCAAATTGTTATTTTTTTTCCTGGTCCACACCAAATATACCTAGATAACACCCCCCCCAAAAATATGGTGACGCCAATTACTGCAAAAGGCATCAATGGGACGCTTAAAGCAACCATTAAACTATACCTGGCATAATATCTTACTTTAAAGCATTGTTATTTGTTGAATGCTGCCACAAGAATTAATTAAATATGGTGCAGACAGGACAATACAAAAGATTTGAGAAAATCGCCTGTTGTGCACTGGAGAAGATATATACAGCGACAGAAAGGAATGGTGCAGCACAGAAAGAGAGGAACATGAAAACATAACAGGGCACTTGAACTGGGGATTGGAATACATAAAAAGAGCATAGGAAACTAAAGTCATATGGAAAGATTAAAGAAAATCTCCTTTTGGGTCCTGGAAGCCCGAGGTAGAAATAAAAGAACAAGAAAAAAAACACATAGCTTGAAAAGGAAAAAAGAGAGAGTGGACATGAAGCGAAAGAAAACGAATAAAAGATAGACAGACCTACTGTGCCAGTGACAAGTCGCAGATATGTAGGTAGAAGGGAATGGCGCCGAAGAAGACGACGAGTGGAAGGAGGATGGAGGAAAAAGAAGTAGTTGAAAAAGAAGAACAAGAAGAAAATGAACAGTAAAAGAAAACAGAAAGATGTACCGGCATTAAAAAATCACCTCTTGTGCCCTTGAAAAATCGCAGATCTGTAGGTAGAAGGGAATGGTGCTGCAGAAGGGAGAGGAGTGGGTGCCGGAAAGCGTGAAGTTGCTCTGCTCGTCAACAGATGGCGGTGGCGCTCTCACATGTATCAATACGTCTGCAGCATCCCTCAGTATGCTGTCTCCGAACTCGACCTAGGGAGAAATGGACACTGCTAGTTTTTGTTGTAAGTGAAAATACTTGAGTAAAAAGAACAGGAAGGAACTCTCAGAAAAGTGCCACTGCCGCGCCCACCCACCAGTTTAAGGGTCGAACATTTGACTATGTCCTGTGACCTTGATCTCTGCTTTCAAAAGCGAATTACTTCATTCTAGTCTAAGACTTAACACAACCTCCATGTAAGATCCAAATCAGATCAAAACTGCCTAAGTTGATCTTACCCTCTGATCTTAAATATTGACCTTTCTCTGTGGCACTGGCCTTTGGCTGAGTCTTCTCAAAATCGAATCCCATTATCACTGCCTTACCTTGAACCCTTCTACAAAGTTTGGTGTAAATAGGATAAAATCTGTTTAAGTTCACTCCGCCAGTTGACCTTGATCTTTGAACAGGTGTTCTTAAAAACAGTACGTCAACTCCTTGGTTGATCTTCAACTCCTTCACCAAGTTTGATCCAAATCGGATCAAAAGGTTTTAGTTATTTTCTTCACACCCAGACACACGGTTCGAGCTTTGACTTTGACCCTGACTGATTGTTATTAAAAATTGGATCCCCCTCGTTCCTGCATTACCCTCATGCCTTCCATTAAAATTTGATCTAAATCACATAAAATCTGCCAAAGTTGATCTTGCTAGGTCAAACTTTGACCTAGCCCTATGACCTCGACCTCTGACCTATTGTTCTAAAAAAAAAATAGGTCAGCCATTTGGGTGTCCCTCTAACCATCCACCAAAATTTGGTTAAAATCGGATAAAAACTGAGTTATTTAGTTCACACACACACACACACACACACACACACACACACACACACACACAATCGTCAGTCAAAACCCAACAACCGCTCTCGCTTCGCGAGTTGCGGGTGTAATACAGTGAATCACACAATTCGTGGTGTACGTGAAAAGAAAAAATGAGATAAGGGAAAGAACGTAGAGTTCTTGGTATGCGAGAACAAGTTAAAACAATCCCTGGAACCAAATGAAGAACGCATGGTAGAAGAGAGGTTATGTTAATCTTTTGGCTCCTACCTGATCTCTAGATGCGACAGAGAAGACATGATATGAGCGATACACGGCCTTAAGGTTTGATATCATGACCGAGGCGTCCTCCTCCAGCAGCACGGCCTCCTGCGCCGCCCTCATGGTCACCACGTCACTCAGCTCCAGCCTACTGCCCCTCTTCACCACCATGCTGTGTCGCTCCATCCACGAATTGCGCCACCCGGATATCTTGCTCGTCTGCCCAGGGTGATCCAAAACGAGGGACCCTTCACGCATCTAAAATGGGAGCTCATTTTATCGCCTCCATCAGAGCCATACAACACAAGTAAACACAACAAACAGTCACCACACAAACATTAGCCTACCAAACCCCCTTCAACCAAATCCCACCTCTAGACACTCCGACACTAGCAACGATGAAGCAGCTACATACCAATTTCACGCGCAGGGCAACACAACACCTCTATCAGAACACTATCCATGTACTACAACCCCCCCTCCCCCCGACATTGCCCCTCTTTGAGTACAGCTGAGTAAGTTCACCTAGCTAACCTTAAATCAGGACGTTACCAGCCCCCCCTCAGTTACTAGCTTGGATTAAGGCTGGGTGAAATCATAGATGACACGTACCCCGCTTTTAGAATAGGCCCAAACTACATAACCCACATGATGGACCTGTACACAACACAAGCCAAGACGCAGACACATTTGGGTCAACGGGTCAGCTGGGCCAGGCATGACCGGTTTCAGCAACAACAACAACTTCCATCCAAGACGTGCTTTTATTTCACTCTTACTATTTCCAGACGGTTCTATTCACCTTAGGACGGATTTTTGAACTGGAAGAGTATCTCTCACTAACCGCTTCTCTACTAAGAGGCTCTGTTAAATCTAATAATTTTGGCAAGGAACATCAACAATATTGTTGTGAAAACTTCAAACTACTGACCTATTAACTCCCTAATTACCATTTCAAATTACTCGCAATATTATTAACTGACTATCGGATTCCCTGTGGCTTATTAAGTATCGGTATCAAATCAGCTAAGACTAACTCTCTTACTTCCTAACCAACTGATTAACCAATCATTCAACAAACTGATTTACCAACCAGTCAACTAATAGATTAACCAACCAATTTACTAACCGACCTGCCAACCAATTAACCGATTAATCAACCAATTAACTAACAGATTAACCAACCAATCAACTAACCGCGCCAAGGAGGAGCTGTACATTCCTGGAGGTGAGCGGGGCGGTGAGGGTGACATTTATAGGCCCCAAGAACAGCGAGTTATTCCACACGGCGCCCTGCCCAGCCACTTCCAGCTGATCCACCTCCTCCACAGATGACCCGGAGAGCCACAGAGCCTCCAGTTTCCCGCCATGGAGCCTTTTCACCGTGGAGTCTGTGAGATTGAGGCTCGTCACGTGTCGAGCCCAGATCACGTTTAGTGAAGAGTTCCAGGCGCTGATACCGATGTTGCACGGCCCCTCGCTGGTAGAGGAGTTGTCTGGGGTGAAGTGTGGTAGCGTCGCGTTCACGTTGTGCAGGTGCAGGTCAACGCCGCAGGTGGTGGAGGATACCTGCGTGGAAACGGGGTTGCTAGCTTAGTGACTGTGTAGCAGGTTAACGGTACTGCAGAAATTTAGCAATTATGTAGAAATTTAGAAATTTTCGTATGTGGAGGTAATGCCGGTAGTTGTTGTAGTAGCAGCAGCAGCAGCAGCAGCAGCAGCAGCAGCAGTAGTAGTAGTAGCTGTTGTTGTTGTAGGTTCATCAGAAACGTGAACCCAGTGTATTACAGTCCGAAGCTGCTCTCTTCCTGTGTTACACTATCCTCCTTTCAGGGGATAGACGGGAGTTGAGGGCCGTTTATAACACTAGGCAATGAAGCTGCATGGTTATATTGGTGGCACAGCAAGATGGTATCCCTCCCCAGCACTATATAGCATTTTAGCAACTGTTTGGTGGGGAGATGATGAGGCCGGCAGATTATAATGATGATGATGATGATGATTATGATTCTAAAACTAAGGATGCCGAAGATGAAAACATTTGATGATGATGATGATGATGATCCTAGATCAAGATTCATAACTTTATAGGTAAAATTTTCTAGAATCCTTAACCAAGTGTTAGTGATATTCTTGCAACTTTAGCAAACCTAGACATTTTCTAGACTTATTATACTCTAACAGCTTTTGAAGACAAGGTTTATCTATATTCTACCAATTAGTTCGCACCTCAGGAGTTTTCTAAAGATCCTTTAGACAGGGTAGTCCATATATAACACTCCTCTTCCACTCCAGCCGGCAATTTCTCGGGTGCTGCAGGGACGGTATTATCAAAGTCTATCGTTCATAATTTATCCATTTCCTACTGTCACCGCCACACTCACACCCATACCAGCCGATTGTTATCTCCACAACACATAGAGTACCATACGTGGAGCTTCTAGTGGAGCTCTGTTCACTGACCATCCTCTTAGTGACATTCTTACACATTTTGAGAAAGAGTTAGCCATCTTTACAGTGTTTTCCTTATCTAGGTGATTTTAGCATTTTCTGAAACATGTCTGTATCTATCGTCTTTTCAGAGGAAGCAGGTGCTTGAAGGGGGAGCCATCACGTGGTGGCACCGATATAACTGGGTGATGGAACTTCCCGGTTATACGAACCTCTTAACTACTTCCCTATCGCCCTAAAGGAGGAAGGTGAGCGAAGGGAAGAGGGGAACTTCAGCCTGCAATCCACCAGGTTTAATTTTCAGATGAACCTGGGGCTACAACTACTAACTCAATTAATACTCAAAGCAAGCATAGTGGTATACACCGTGGGAACGTAGTAAACTCTAACCTGCAGTGTGTTGGTGTTGTGAATCTCGAGGACTTGGTAGCCTTGCACTGCCTCACCTTGTATCTCCACTACCTGTAACACAAGGGGAATTATTTGTATTCTCTTTTATAATAGCTCTATACTTCTTTCTCTTTCCATCATCGATAGGAAAGAGATGAACAGATCAATAAAAAAGATATAAATACAAATATGGATAAGGATAGATAGATAGGCAGATAAAGGGATAGACAGACAGATAAAACGAGTGGCAGTATATGAACAATAAACCCCAACAACCATTCAGATGTAAACTCTTATGGGCAACATCCGGCCGGAGCACCGTAACACACTAAACCACCAGGCGTCTATATGGTTAGTTATCACCCGACGTATTAAATAGTTTCCTGGCCTACAAGAAACTATTCAGCTTGTCAATATGACCATGAGATTAGTTCCGACCGAGATTAGTTCCACCTGTGAGATTATTTCCATCTGAGAGTAGTTCCTTCTGTATGAATAGTTCCGGCCGTGAAATTAGTTTTTGCCGTGAGATTAGTTCCGGCCTTGGAATCACCTGAAACTAGCCCTACATCGAATAAGTGGATGAT
Organism: Birgus latro; assembly: GCA_018397915.1. Lineage (NCBI taxonomy): Eukaryota > Metazoa > Arthropoda > Malacostraca > Decapoda > Coenobitidae > Birgus > Birgus latro. The sequence goes on from JAGKTI010005118.1 coordinate 42,508, forward strand.
GGAGGCCCCCACCCACTTAGCAATGCTCGCCTCAACATACTTGAGTGAAATTGGCGAAGTCGCAGACGAGGGTGACGTCCTTGGCAGTGCAGGCAGGATGGTCGTCCTTGAGCTGCATAGTCGTCTCGCTGCTGATCAGGCCGTCGTCCTCGAGGTAGTGCAGGAAGGGCGAGCTCTGTGGCCGTATTGATAAAGGGAGAATGTGAGTGCCTTGAGATATACGAGAACTAGACAAAAAATTGCCTTGTGAGTGCCTTCAAATATTTATGTTCTGTTTACCTTGAAATGCGTAAAACTGCCATCTCTCCATCTTGAATGCTTAGCTTAACAAGAGATGAACACCTGAATGCGATGCTGGTCACGAAGTACTATGGAAAGGATGCAGAGCTCTAATATACTGTTACTCTTCAAATGAGCTTTTTTTTTTCTTTTCTTTTTTAATACAAGCAGGAAGGAACCATAGGCCAGGAGCCCGTACGACTGTTCCCTGCGAGAAAAAAAACAACAACAAGATAACAGAAAGCTAAATTCAAGATCCGTTCAAATCGCGATGCTGGACACACCGCGTTTGAAAGACTGGACATCATAGTCAGTAGGAATACAGACAGAGGGAGACAGTTCCAGCTACTAGTAAAAAGTTGCAATAGGACGCAAATCTCCGCCAAATTACAGTGAACGAATTATGGCTGGTAGGACGAGCAATCAAGACTGTGAAACGGAAATATTTGGTCAAGTTAAAGTGAAGAGAGTATAGAGTTTATCTACTGTTACACCTGAGCACTCAAGATGGTGATATAGCAATTTTATTCAAGGTGGGGAGACGGAAAAACTTTGGCCAAGTTAGAGTGAAAAGATTATACACCTCGTTAATGACGACCCCCATGATGGTGACGTTGGAGAGTGAGATGTGGTCCCTGTCGAGGAGGACGAAGCAGGGGGCCACGGCTCTGAGGACGGTCACGTTGGAGAGGGAGAGGAAGGCGTTGGGGCTGGACACTTCGATGGCGCGGGAGTCCAGGAAGGTTAGGGTCACATTGGCGAAGGACACGGCGCCGTTCACGATGGTCAGACCCTGAGAAGGAAGAATGGGTTACAGTCGGTTTGTTTTCATCTGTGGAAACTGGATCATTCTCAAAAGTTAGTGTTAGTCAGACCCTGGTGAGGAAGGGTGGATTACTGGTGCTAGTTCTTTAGTATTCCATCCTTCCAGCCTTCCTTCACAGAACTGGGCCACTCTGTCTAAACGAATACCAAATCATGGTGTCGTGAAAATCGGTGAGCTTTAACTATGAGGAAGAAATGAGTCTCCATACTTACTTTTTAGTATACTTTACAATCTGACTACACTCGGCCATTAACTAAACTGAAAGAAATTAGAGGACATTTGCCACGTTTATAAGTACACTATAGTTGCGTCTCCTGTGGCTGGCTGGGTTAGGTCATGTTAGGTTGTGGTGGTTAGTTAAGGTTACGTCAGGTCAAGCACTGTTGTGTATTTGCGTTTTGTCTGGTTACAGTTAATTAGGTTAGGTTCTATGTGAGAGATTGATGTTTGTCATAAATTTTTGTCTCCATCCATCTATATATATATACCTGAAGCCTTGTCTGTTCTCTGTCTATGTATATATTCATGAAAGAAGCCTACAAATTATCTGTCTGTACTTTTGATGCTCATTATGCTCTTCGTCTGTATCTATGCTTATTCTCTCTCTCTCTCAAGCCCATACCTGCGTGGCAATAAAATTAATGCTGGAATTGATAACTGACATCTCGCCCGCGTCGAACACAATACCCCGAGGCGTGACGGAGCCGAACTCTGTGTTGATGATGTACCAGGAGTCGCGCGCCACAACGCTGCTCAATCGGTGGATGACGGAATTCTGAAGCGTGGCTCTGTACCCAGTCCAGTCAAGGGCCAAGACGCTGGTGATGGTGGAGTTGATGGCCATGAAGTCCCGCTGGTCCACTAGCCTGATAGAGTTGACGGTGGAGCCTACTAGAGTCAAATCTTTCACCCCGTGCTCCACTGTGTCCACCACTGACCAGTAAATGCGCAGCCATGTTCGGCACTCTGTGTTACCCTGGAAGAGAGGAGGGTTATGAAATGCTGAGATGCACAATTTAGATATGTTACTTCTTTTTTTTTATTGTAAATGTTATGTTCATTTAGGTGTTAATTATTCTGTCAAGCAGTTACAAAAATATATATACTGTATATATTCAGCTTTATATTTACCCACAGTAGGCGCAGGAATCTATGATTATGCAACTACAGAGAAGACGAAGACAAAGAAGAAGATGCAGAAGAAGAAGAAGAAATAGAATGAAGAAGACGACGAAGAAGAAGAAGAAAGAATGAATGAAGGGAAAAGAAAAATATGTGAAGAGGGGGAGGAGGGGGGAAATAAAAGAAGACGTGATTTACCTGTCCTGGAAGGGTTGAAGCGAGTCCAGCGCCGTACACCTGTATCCACGAAACACACGTAGGGAAGATGCGCACAGTGGATGCATTGTGTACCTCCACCTCCAGCTGACCAGGGGCTAGGCGCAACCCAGCAGGAATTACCACCACCTGGGGAGAAAAAGACCGAGGTTATACTTGTTGCCATATCTGATGTTATATTCACGCGCATACCTTGTTATTATATCCAGCTGTATAGCTTGTTTTACCTGTTAGTATATCTGTAATTATACTTTTTGTTATGTCTGTTCACACCTGATGGGATTTGTTAGATATGAAAATATAGGATGGTTCATATATAACGCTCCTCTTCCACTCCAACGGGTGATTATACCTGCTGTCATACCTGCCTTTACATCTAGTTGTACCTGTTATACTTTGATCCTCATTTGTTATACTGTTTTTGTTCCTATATGTCTAACACCTTTACTTTTTTTTTACTGTTGTTATACCTGCAGGTGGGAAAAGAGACGGAATGATGAAGACGATGGCGATGATGATAATGATGATAATGTTGCTGTACCTGTAATTAAACCTACTGTTATACCTGTTACCTGTCATACCCGGTCCCACACCTGTCATACTTACATCATTATATAAAGCTGTTGCTAAAATTAATCCCACCTGTCACTACACCTGTCAATTTATTACCAATCCATTTGTTCCTACAGTTGCTCTACATCCTACTCCACCTGCACTAGGCCACACCTGTTGCCACAGTAACACACCTGTCACCGTCTGACAGCTGTGGCCAGGTGTTCCATACAAGCGTCCCAGCCCAAACCTGCCGCCTACACACACGCACATATAAACATTTACATTTATTTACGCACAGTTTTGACTCTCTCTCTCTCTCTCTCTCTCTCTCTCTCTCTCTCCCTCCCTCTCCCCCCCTCTTTCTCTCTATATGTATGTACAGTATACATATATACAGTATACATATATCGGAGTACCTATTTCTATATGAAAAGCATTTACAGCTACTGCTTGCCTGTTTTCAAGCCATTATCTCTACGAAACATTGTATTGTTTCTATCTTCCAAATCCTAATTAAAATTGTCCTGTATATGTATTGCACTTGCCTAATCTCCTCATTCAAAGTGAGCATAACAAATATTCAAGATTTATTTGTATCTTTGTGCCTCTCTTCTGTAATGTATCATTTAAATTCTATAGCACTTCATCTACCCATAATTCATCACAGCAATGCCGTTTCAGTCAGCTTTGCCAATGTCTACCATGCAGCATTTATTCATTTCCTAATCCCGCGGACACACCCAAAACCACACAGGAAGACACAGCCGTCCCCGCAACACATCAGACACCGCCGCTGTGTTTTCGAAGGAGCGCTGTTTACGGCCTACCCTATGTACACATTGAACATAATTACCCACAATGGACAGATTATCATGGGTTTCCGTCTAACCTTTACTATACAACTTCTACCCTAACTTGGCCCGGATTTTTTGCCCTTTTGCCACACCTCAGTAAAGTAATAATAATAATAATAATAAGGTAATACATCGCGTCCACAGCACTTTTTCGTGACTAGCATCATATTGCAGTGTTAATCTATTGCTATAACTCAGGATTCAAGAGGGAAAGGTCGCAAATTAAGGCCAAGTTAGTGTAAAATGGATAATATAATCTTCCATTTTCTCCATATGTTCCCTATATCAACACAACAGCTGCCGTGAACGCTATCTCGAACTAACTCTGAAATTTA
>JAGKTI010005119.1:0-46693 GCA_018397915.1 Birgus latro
ACACCCATAAGAAAAAATGTACATGGCCACCTTCTGCAGTGATGCCTATAATGCTTTTAAGAAATAGTAGCATAAGATTCATAGATGGATGTGATGATGTAGATCCTCCCATTGTACATCTATAACTCTGCATGCTCACTTGTGCCACTTAAAAAATGTGCAGGTGTACAAATGTAGATTTCCACATAATTCTGTGCAACTTAAAATGTACATCAGGTTTACAGATCTAGATTCTTCCACCACAGTACTGTAAAGGCACTTGTTTATCAATTGTTCCACATTAAATATATTTTTTTAATTGAATTTTTAACATTGTGTTTTGTTGTCTGTTTAGTCAATGAAATATGTTAGTATGTGCAAGATATTGGTGGTTTCATTTTGTAAGACATTCACCTTTATACGTACCATAGATATTAGGAGGTTGATATTCTCTAAGTATGTTGTGGTTTCACATTTGTGTAAAGGGACCTAGAATCTGCCCAGTTATATGGATTGTTGCCACCATGGATCCTCTGGCACCTGTTTCTGGGTGTAATTGTTGACATTGTTGTTGTTGCTAACCCTGATCCTCCTGGCCTTGCAGACCAATGAGCCAAAAATAAGCAAGCAAATTTCATGGGATCCCAACACTGATGATGATGTATCTGCATCTTAGTGTGGCATGTGCTGATAGGTGCTCCGTTATGTCTGTTATGTTGCATAGGCCCTTTCTTACAGTAAGGCACGTGTCATCTGTGATTCCACCTAACCTTAATATAAGCTGGTGACTGAGAAGGGCTGGGTGCTGTCCTTATCAAAGTCTACCTAGGTGTTTACTCAATCAGCTCTTGTAAGATACCTCTAATGTGTGAATCTCAGGAGGGGGACCTGTAGTCAAGATAACTGTACTCTCAAAAAGGGAGGGCTTTAGTTTCAAAGTGCAGCTGCACTGTGGGAATGTTTTTGGTAGTCACTGATGATGCATAGGACATTATTCTTTATGGTCTGCAAGGTGTTGTAGTGTGTGTTAGATTGGATGGTGTTCCATGCCAGGGAGGCATAGGACATAACTGATCTAATACAGTACTGTATATTGTTTGTAGAGTGTTTCTTTTTCTTTTGTGAAGTCTGTCCCTGTAAGTGCCCTGAGTGCATTTGCATTGAATTTTATGCAGTGGATGTCTTAATGGTATGGTGATAGAAGTCTCAGGTCAGAAATGGCCATGTTTCAAATTCATGATTTTACTAAAGATTTTTCCATCATGTGGTTACCACCTACCACAGTGATGTAATTAGTGTTATTCTGGGGGCATGAAACAAGTGAATGAGAGAGTGGCACATGTATTTAAGCAGACATTTGGTGGTTCTCCCTCTTAGGCATTTTCTTTCTCTCTGGACTCAACCTCACTCGAGCTTTCCATGGATAAGGAGGTCAGGATGATGAAGAATTAGTGCTTTGGACAAAGATGGCAATATGAAGACTAAATTGCAAGATATTAACAGTGATTGATGATATAAAGCAGTCAGGTGCAGATGATGCTTGAGAAACAAAGTCAAGTGTGTGAGGACACATGGAGCAGTTGTTGGTAGTTGTTTGAGGCGACGGCAGTAGGAGCAATAGTCTTTAGAAGTTGTCTGTAAAATGAATGAGAAAAGTAGATAGACAAATGAATGGATTAATTAGGAAGATGATGAAGTGGGATACATAGATATGGAGGAGTCTGATATGATCTTATCCTCTTCAGTACAATGATGTCTTTTTTAATTTATTCTTACTACTGCCAGACAATTTATTTATCTGAGGTCTGTGCATTAATGAAGTGGATATTGATGGCTGTGTTTTACATCTCCAAACTGAAAACTCTACATAGTTAAATAAAATCATCTGGAGATGACATGGAGGAAATAAAAGGCATGACTATTGAAAGAGATAATAAACCCCTTCAGTATACAAGGGAAAGAGGCTGCAAAAGAAAAAGAAAAAAATCAGCTATATAAGGTGGATGATTTATGAGAGATGGGACTGAGGTAGAAGGTTTCTCTCTCTCTCTCTCCATTAACTTTCTGTATCCTAAGGCCCACCAGTCTTCTTCCATACTATACACCTCCACATAGTTTTTTTTTTTTTTTTTCCAAGTCAGAAGGAACAAAAGGCCAGAAGCCCCTAAGACCCTCCATTTGCCTTAGGATACTGAGAATGGGAATCCTTTGTAAGTCAAGTCCAGGTGGTGTGGAGAATCTAGAGCCCTGTCCGCAGGTAACTCATCACTGTCTGGAAATTATCTGGCATCTGCACACTTTAACTCACTGAGCTTGAGCACATGTTTCTCATTCTATGCTTACCATCTCCTAATGATTTTATATAGTATAGGAAAGATTTGGTGAACTGTGCAGGTTAGATAAACCTTCAATGAACCGCTTAGAGAAAGACCATTCCTAAGTTTAAAATGTCTGGTGGCAGTAAGTAAATTTAAAAAGACGTCACCCAGATTGAAGGAGTTAAATGGCCAACAGTGCTTGGTTCTTATATAATCTTGGTGGCAAGGGGATAGTTGGAAATCACCACCTTATTGCCAAGAGGAACTGAGTTTAATTAGGCACACCAGGTATTCAAGTTTGTTCACAGACATGTTGGAGAGTCTGCTGTAGGTTTCTTTCTGTCTATTTCCAGATGCCTTAATCCCGGAAGTGGTTGCCACAAACAAATTGCCTCCACATTCCTCTGTCTTCTGCCCTTGAGCTGCCCTCTTTTCAGCTCACATGTCCCATTCATATATCTCTCCATCTTGTCCCTCCATCTCACCTTTGGTATCCCCCTTCCTCTGCTGCAGGTTTGTCAGAATTATGTACAAGGTTGATTTATGAATTTTTCTCACTGTTGTGTAAGAGAAGGATCCTCCCTGCAGGTTGTGTGGGACACATTCCAAAGCTCTGCCAAAACTCTGTGACATCATGTGGTGCCATGTTAAGACTCCACTAAACAGTATGTGACACCCTTGTCCAATCTCTGAGAGGTTGGAGAAGTGTTCTGGTGTCCTAAAGACCTGAGGTTGATTCCAGGTTAGGGAAGCGGACAAGTTTGATGATCTGAATTTTGTCAAAAAATGACAGTGAAGGTCCACCAACATGTCATAAAGATACCCCTTTCTGCTATGAGCACACCAGTTCTGAATGAGGCAGGCCTAGTTTGTATTCAGTATGGACAGTGAGTATTGAGTCATAATGGTAACATGTAAAGGAATGTGGCATGTAGGAAGACTGGTGTGCCACTGTGAGTGGACTGTCAGTTCTGTGTCTATAGTGAAACAAACAAAAATCCGCAGGTGGTTCTATGGATGAGTGCCAAGGGCTACTTGAAGGCTCTGCATCTTAGCACTCGATTGAACCCCTCGCACATGAATTGGTTTTTTGTGGTGAAGAGGCTGGTGGACAGGAAGAACTGCATTATGGATATCACAGATGACATGAGTCATGTCTTGGTCAAAGTGCTCTTAGTGAAAACATGGGCAAACTAAAACTTCCTGGATTAAGTTTAGCCATTGGTTCAATCATTGGGGTATGAGGTGTGCATGGATGACAGCTGGGAGGAAGGTGCAACCCTGTAAATGACTGGTGATTTAAGAACACTTTTATAGTTTCATTTCTTGAGGATCCGCTTAAACAAAATGGCTTTCATGATGAAGATATTTTCAATAACAACAGTACATTGTCACTCCTCAGTGTGGGCTAACAATATTCTAAGAGACTAATATTCTAAGGTATGTCATGACTAACTTGAGGAAGCATCATCAGGACTGAAAGGGCATCACTTCAGCATCTTCCAGTGATTATCAGTGACTTGCAGTGCATTTGGGGATTTCAGGTAGTGGCAGAATAAGAAACTGACCAAAAGAGTGTATGTGAGTGAGGTGGAGGGAGAGAGGAGAAAGGAGAGACCAAAGGTGAGGTGAAGGGTTGGAGTGGAGAGATATGATAGGGTAGAGGGGTGAAGTGGAGGGAGAACAATGAAATGGAGGCAATTCGTTTGTGACCATCCTTTATGGTATTAAGGCATCTGGCAATAGGTGGATACACAGATACAATGTGATGAATGGACTATTGGGGACCTGACTGTCTTAGGCATGCAGTTTCACAGCAGAAAGGACCCTCAGTACTACAAAATGCAGCAGTTTATGTCCCATCTGGCTGTCTGGGGATTATATAGGAGTGTCTGTGACTGAGAAGTATACCCTTTCCATGATGTCTTTAACTGAAGGCCCAAGAGTATCGCCTTAGACATTACTGTAATTGTTTCGCTTGCCGACAATTTATATAGGTGGAGAATACCCAAGTTCTTCCTGTTTGCTGTGTCGAAGGCCTCTTACAAACAGAATTGGCTGATGTCCGCATCTAAGAGTAAGTCTGCAGGTATATGCTCCAAAATGACAGGGACCAGAAATGTGTGAAGTTCCTCCTTGTTACTAATTAACTTTCGCTTTAACAGCTGCAGATGGACACAAAGCTCTACTGTACAGTATTAGCACTTTGTGGATGTTATGCCTTATGGTTTGGCAAGAGAAGCTTTGTACAGCATGTTGCATGGCTAGCAGGTGTTTACTAGCCCTGCAGTGGTGTGTTTGCCAACATTCCTGGTACTGGCAAGGGTACCTGCCATGGGAGACTGGGAAAAGTAGTGGATGCCAGTAGGGAAGGAACCTCCCATCTGAGCCCCTGGAGGCCATTGATGGCTATTACCAAAGAGGATCTGGACTGATAAGTCAACACAGCTGCTGCCACTGACATTAAGCTGCCTTGCAGGCTCCATAAACTGCAGCACAGGCACTGGTGCAGGACTGCACCAGGGAGGCAGTGGATGGGACATCAGAAATAGGTATGACAAATACTCAGCATACACCGTTGGGTGTGTGGCAGGATGAAAAACAGATTTAGTGCAATTTCAGACAAAAGTACGAAGTGAATGCAACTGAAGTGTAATTTAGAACTGGTACCTGTTGATAACCACTTCCTTGCTGTGGACAATAGTAGGGTAAGTGTGAGAAAGATGTAGGAAGATTTGTAATAGTAGGAGGCCTAGTTAGTGTAGGCCCAGACAAGATTACAAATGTCTCCTTCATGTATTGGTATTCATTAGGTGGTATGGATTGCACTGCAAGTTTTTTGTGATGTCATAAGCAGCAAGCTATCATTATTCACTTCTCCGATATAAGAGTTTTGAAAAGTGTAGTATCTAGTGTTATGACAAACAGTATAATCGAATGCTGTGGTAGTCAAAAGAAGTCCATCTTTTGCTGAAAGTAACCCAAAACTGTAGGCCTAAAGAAGGCCTGTATTGGTTGTATGACAATTTTAAAATCATTATTACTCTGGAACTGCATCACGATATATTCCAGATTATAACGTCTTACTGATCTTGGTCCTTATTACTTCCTAGCAAAAGAAGAGGCTATTAAATATTAAGTGAGTTTTGAATAAATTTAAAAGGTAATTTAAACCTAGCGCTTCCAATGCCTTGTGGGTAGCATTCCCGTCTAGGTTCCAGAAGTCTCTAGCTAGAAGGAAAACGTCTTATTTTACTTTATAATATGTTTCAAAAGACACATAGTTTATTATATGCAATTTACATGAAATAGAAGTATTGTGCAAGATAACAGATTCATTTATAGCTGGAAGTTAAAAGAAATTTGAGTCATTTCTTAAATCCTCTGGGGACCTCCTATTTTTAAGTCTATAAACGCGAAAATTGGCAAGTAGCATTGCTATGTCCCATAGTTTATATATAGGACCAGGAAATATTGCAAAAAGGCCACAGAATAAGACCTTGGGCTGACTGGTAAATGTAAACAAGCTTTTACAAGACTTTAGTGTCCCGTTTGGCCTGGTGGGACGAGGCAAATAATGGCGAGTGAGAGACGGAAAACCATAATTTGATACATTTTCTACACCTAGAGGCCGCTATAAACCGTGAGTTCTGGTCACAAACAATATTTCGGCCCCAAGCATGGGATTTTTTATAGTTGATGAAGGATTAGACGCCGGGAAAGTGAGAAATAAGGTAAACATGAGGGTGGTGGTGTCCAGGGGAGTAGCAGGGTGTTGGGAAATGCCGACCTAGCTGGACATTTAATACCACGTAGGGAAGATTCTAGGAAGATGGAGCCACTTATGAGTATTTCCAGCCAGATTTCACCAAGGGACCGGCGCTTTAAGAGTCACAGCCCCAGATTTTGTCCGGATGTGGTAGGGTGAGTCGCGGGTGACATTTACAGAAGGGGGGAATTTTTGGCCCGATTTTTGGTAAGCTAAATGGGTCCGGGTTGAGGTTATTGGGAAAAAGTTTGGGGCTGGACGCCGTGGTATTTCGCTATTCCTTCCACGAGATTTCCTGCTGTATGTGTGGTTGTTGGGTTTGGGGGTGCTTTTTTTTTTTATTTCTTATCCAGTGACGATCATCATGAATACCAACATCGGTCATCCGGGTGTTGAAAGACTTTAAATGCTATCCTTGTACTGAGATAGATGAAGGGGATTGTTTGTAAGCCTTTTTTTTTTTTTTTTTTTTTTGAAATGCTGAAACAAGAGAAGAAGGCCTGTGGGGACTAAATTTCCCTGTACCGCTGGGCTGAGAGATTACCCAGATGTTGATGTTTTCAGGGTATGTGAAATTTGGACTAGTGTATTTTTGTTGCCCCGAAGTGGTTTTTATTCAGGTCTGTCTGTCTGTCCATCTATCTCTCAATGAATCTACCTGTAGCCACACTCCGTAATCTCAAAAGGAGTGGCCACAAATGAATTGCCTCCATGTCACCCAGTCTTCTGCCATCGTGTGGAGTGAGTTCTTGCTGTGAAATGTTTGAAGATTCAGGATTAATATGACATGCCATTGTCTGAGAACATAATCATCATCTATAGCATAGGGAAACAAGTGGGGGAAGTGGAGATTTTTGGAAATTAGATGTTTGGATTTGGAGGCACCGGTACTATAGTAATAATAGAGCAGCTCTGGTCTGTCTGACCAAACAGACCCATCAGCTACTGGCAGACATTGGCCTCTGCACAGATGTCCATCGCAGTGAACCAATATTCCCTTTCAGTGGAATGTGCTTCACTACAAGGAGGCTGAGGGAAGAGTGTGCAGGTTTGGTTAAGGATTAATGCAACATTTGTGTCTCTTCACTCAGTTAATGGGGGCACCACAGTAGATTCCACATTTTCATTTATTAAGGCTCCAACATGCTTCGATGTGTTGGCCTTTCGCCTGATGGCGGCTCTCCACGCTGCTCAGTCTAAGGCAGCCTCCTTATTCAGTCCCTTATCGCTGAGGTCTGACGATCGCACTTCTAACCTTCCGCACCCAGTTGCTATCCTCCATCCTGTCAACATGCCCATACTGGCTCAGTAGTAGTAATAATAATAAAGAAGCACAAAACAGATGAACATTGGTATATGTAGCCAATATAGCTATATTTTTTATTCATATCAGACCGACTTAGATACACTGTAGTGTATTAAGGAAAAAGGAAGTGTGATATAAGGAGTGTGATAAGAACAGTCTGGTCTACAGAAGTTTTATTGTAATAAGGGTGGGGGCGCGCACCATCCACTCACTCGATGTTGTACTACTCTCAGGTGACTGCCCTTTCCTCTCTTCCTAACTTCTTTCCTTCCATCCTCTTCTGTCTTTCATTCCTTCATTCTCTCCTCTTCCTTATGCCTACAGGTGACTCTACACTCCCTCTTCTGTCTTTTTTTTTTCCCTTGTTCTTTCCTCTTCCTTCTGCCTATGGGTGACCCTACACTGAGTGACAAGCCAAATGATTTCCTGTACATCAGGAAACCATTTACTATGCTGGGTGGTAGCCATATAACCAGATGATGGCACTTGGTGGTTTAGTGGGTAATTAAGGTGCTCCAGTTGGATTGAGCCTGTGCAGGTTTATATCCAAGGGGTGGTTGGGGTTTATTCCTCACATAATGCCACTCAGGGATGAGTGAGGCTGGTCATTCATTGTAAATGTCAGGACCAACCTGCCTAGCCATGGGTTCCTGCACTCCTCATAGATTTAACGATTATGTTGAAGAGTTTAATGTGATTTTCCAGTATTCCAGCATTCCTTTTTTGGCATAACTGTTTTTTCTGGGATGGACAGGAAAACAGGGTGACATGTAGGCAGTTTGTTTGTGGCAACCACTTAGGGTATGGCATTAAGCTAAGGCATCTGACTGTAGAGATATAGATTCTCCCAGAATGATGTTAGAACTTTGATTTTGGGTGTGTTATGCACTTACTGTATTTTGAAACAGCGGTAATCCTGTTCAGCACAGTATCATCATCTGTGTGCCATTTTTCTTCCTGGCAGTTGTATACGGTGCGGAAGAGGCTATACTGAAGAGGTAAAAAGAAAAGAAAAAAGCCATTAAACTTCTTATGATCAGGGATTCTTGTCTTCTGTAACCTTGCTACTAGTTGAAGTTTTTTAATTGACATAAAAAAGAATTCCAAACCATAGTGAATGTGTTAGACACAAACTCCATTAATCGTGTACTTTCTGTACTTTCATGCATTTGTCTGCCTCTGGTTATATCAGCACAGTGTGTAAGTCCTACTGCTTTCCCCAGGCATTTTATCTTTGCCACCATCAGATCTTATTTATATCCCTGCAACATTGTTCTTTGTCTCCCTGCAACCCACAAGTGTTATCAGCATAGTATTGTTCAGAGATCTCTACCTCCACTGCCTACTGTCACTCAAATTCCATATAGTTACTGTTATTCCTCAGGTAAAGTTGTTTCACATCAAGCTGTTTGACCCTTACTTAAATTCAGGTTGCTTTTAACTCACCACAAAGTTGTTTCAAACTTGGATTGTATATCAGTAGCTAATAGCTGTTATTTTTATTATTATTGTTAATATTATTATTAGCTATCATCATCCTTCTGCCCATGAGTGATTTTACACTCCCTCTTCTGTCTTTCTTTCCTTCATTCTCTCCTCTTCCTTCTGCCTTTGGGTGACTACACTAAGTGACAAGCCAGATGGTTTCCTGTACACAGGGAAACCAGTTACTATGGTGGGTGGTAACTACATATAGCCTATAACAAAATTATGGCACCTCGTGGTTTAGTGGGTAATTAGGATGCTCCAGTCGGATTGAGCCGGTGCAGGTTTCTATCCAAGGGGTCGTTGGGGGTTTATTGCTTATGCCACTCAGGAATGAGTGAGGCTGGTCACTCTCATCTTAAATGTCAGGACCAACTTGCCTAGCCCCGGACTTCTACGCTTCTCATGGAGAAAGACAGGATTAGATGATGGATTATTATAATTATTATTATCATTTAACCTCGTATCTTAAACTAGGATTGGTAATTTCTCTTCTCCAACAAAGCTGGAGGTATTCTTTTTGCAACATTGCCAAGTACCTCACTTGCAAATTTTTTTCACGTTAGTCTTTATTCATGCAGTCTTTTATCTTGTCCATACCATTTCGGTTTGTCTTTCTTTATCCACCCACAACACCATATTGCTTTCTGTTCTTTCCGCCATGCTAGTATTCTTATGTAGTTAATTGTTGCCGACTTCTCCTGTAACTCTTACCTCTATTGTTGCACTCAAGATTCCCATTTCAACTACCCGGTACTGTACTAGAATCTTTGGCTTACGGTATGCCCTTCACTCTTTGTTCTGCGCTTCACACCCTGAATAGTGCCTTTATGCAATGGCACTGAGATACCTGGGTGGCTTCACTGCCCAGTTACCCTATACATATGATCTTTAGCTTGCTCCCTGTCCCCAGAAAGGAGGATACTGTAGTGGACTGCATGAAAAGAACTGCTTCAGTTTGCAGTCCACTGGGTTCACATTCAAAAGAACTTGGGCTTGCACAACTGTTACCATACTACAGTACTACCACACTCAGAACAGTGTTATTCAATGTCTTCTTCACTTCCAAGCCAGTCAGTCTTCCTAGGGAATATACGATCAGAGAGACAATAATCAGTTAGTTTATGAACTGTCAGAGGGTTGGAAATCTCAGAACCTACTCACCATTCTGTACAAGGTATACGGATGTAAGTTTGAGAGGGGTGTGCAGAGTTAGCCTACATCAAAAGAGAGACAGAGAAATGAACATGTAATAAAAAGTATAAATGCAGCATGGGATTGAAGGGTTTGAAATAATTTATGTTGCAATGTGTTGCAGGAGGAGGCTGATGGGTGAACCAGTGTTGCAGGCGGGCCATTCATCACCGGTGTGGGTGCAGCAAGCCAAGACCGACATCAACCAGTCCCCCACTGCTCTCTCCCCGCCCCCACCACCCACCACCCACCTCTGTCACTCAGGTCAGTACTGTCCATGTATTCGTCTCATTCTCACACTATCAGGGCTATATTCTTATTAGCTTTGGATGCTTGATAATGCCTCTAACTTTCCTTTTTATTATCCATCCATCCATCATCCAATCCTATGTCGCCCCATAGAGGAGCGTAGGAACCTGGGGCTAGGCAAGTTGGTCCTGACATTTAAGATGAGAGTGACGAGTCTCACTCGTCACTGAGTGGCACTATGTGAGCAGTAAACCTCAACCACCCCTTGGATATAAACCTACTCAGGCTCAATCCGATTGGAGCACCTTAATTACCCACTAAACCACCAGGCACCATAGTTAGTTATATGGTTACCACACAATGTAGTAAATGGTTTGCTAGTGTAAAGGAAATCATTTGGCTTGTCACTTAGTGTAGAGTCACCCATAGGCAGAAGGAAGAGGAAAGAATGAAGGAAAGAAAGACAGAAGAGGGAGCGTAAAGTCACCCATAGGCAGAAGAATGAAAAGAGAATATAGGAAAGAAAGGCAGAAGAGGATGGATGGAAGAGAGGAAAGGGCAGACACCCAAAGCAGCATTACATTGGGTGAGTGGATGGTGAGCACCCCCATCTACTACAGATTATTATTATTATTATTATTATTATTATTATTTGGCCATGTAGAGGATGAGGAGAGTGTATGCAAGTAAGGTGGAAGGGGAGAGAGGGAGGGGGAGGCCGAGGATGCGATGGAGGGATGGGGTGGAGAGGTATATGAGAGAGGGGGGTGTGAGCTGGGAGAAGGACAGTGAAATGGCATTGGACAGAGGGTCATGGAGGCGATTTGTTTGTGGCCATCCCTAACGGGATTGAGGCGTCTGGCAGTAGATAGATAGAATATTATTATTATTTTATTATGTAGTGCTGCTTTTTTATCTCTTCCTTTCTTCTTCCTTCCTTCCCACACTGAGTGACAAGCCAAATGGTTTCCTGTACACTAGGAAACCATTTACTATGCTGGGTGGTAACCATATAACCAAACTGTGGCACCTGGTGGTTTAGTGGGTAATTAAGGCGTTCAACTGGACTGAGCCCATGTCGGTTTATATCCAAGGGATGGTTGGGGTTTATGCTCACATAATGCCACTGAGGGATGAGTGAGGCTGTTCACTCTCATCTTAAATGTTGGGACCAACTTGCATTGCCTTGGGCTCCTACGCTCCTCTTGGGGCAACACAGGAGTGGATGATGTATGTATTATTACTATTACCACCCCTCTCTGCTCTCTCTGACTCCACACCCACCTCCCACCTCTGTCACTTAGGTCAGTATTATTTCTCACTGTCACTCATCTCCTCCATTTGGACCCTCATCAGCTTGGACTTTGACATCTCTTCCTGTGCATTATATTTTGCATATTATAGTACCTTCCACTGCTTTCTCTCCCCACCCCCCATCACCCATCCCCTGGTCTGCAGCTTGGCAAGGTTTAAGGTGAAAGAAGTACAGTATAGTAAAAAAGAAATGCTATGGAAAGGATGTACAGCCATAGCATTGTCTTCTTCTGCCATTGACTTACGTGAAATAAGCTGCAGAGGGTTGAAAATCTGGGCCAGGTTAAGATGAAAAAGAGTATAGTGTAATAGTAATGAGTAGTATTTGTGAATAGTGAATGTTTAAAACTCACAGTGTATTTCTCAGTTCTGGGTGCTGTTCCACCTAACGCTGCTTATCAGTAAAGCAAGGCATTTGTGTAATATGTGAGGGAAAAAAAAAAATCTTATCCACCTGCATGTGAGATAAGCAGCAGTGGTGTCATCATAGTGACTTTGGGTGTAGTGTTGAACAGGTGCACAGCCCTAGAACTCTCCCTTTGCCTGGTAAGTTTTTAAGTAGTACTGTACTCGTTTTCCTCCTAACTTGACCTAAAATTGCCCTTTCTTAATGCTGAGCTCAGCTGTGACAGTACTTTAGCACAAACATGCAGTGCTAGTCACAAATAAGTGCTGTGGAAAGGATGTGGAGCCATAATGTTGCCTTTTTCTGCCACTGAGCTCTGTGAAATAAGGTGCAAAATGATGAAAATGTGGGTCAAGTCAAGGTAAAAGTTACTACTCAGCATTCAGGATGGAGAGAGCAATTCTAGGCCAAGTTAAAGCGAAAAGAGTACAGTTTTGTGACACTTGCTGGCCTCATAGCGAGAAGAATATGGCAGCAACATTTACATCTGTTTTTTGAAAGGCTTTGGTTGTGCGTATATTGTATGTGTAAGTCTTATATTACCTGTTCATGGTAGTTGCCAGTAGTAGCAGTACTAATAGTAGAGTAGTAGTAGTAGTAATAATGATGGTGGTGGTGGCAGTAGTAGTAGTAATAGTAATAGTGGTGGTGGTGTTGTAGGTGGTGGTGGTGGTAGTAGTAGTAGTAGTAATGGCAGTAGTAGTAGTAGCTGTAGTAGTGTAATAATAGTAGTAGTTCTAGTAATTATAGTACATGTAGAGGTGTATGCTATGTAGGAGGACTGCTGGGTCTTGATAGCAGGCTGTGAAGCCTATGCCCAGAGTCGGACACAAAAAAAAATAAAAAACAAAAAAATTAAAACCTTGGTGTCATGATGTAGCTAGTACTACTTGTGTGCTACCAACAGGTGGGTTGGCAGGCTTAACCCCTTTAGTCTGGTGATGCCTTTTCTGCTTCACTGTTACTGTTAGATTTTAGTCAGCCTTGAGAAGATGGTCTGAACTGGAAAGGTTAGCTGTATCCCTTATTAGCTCTTTCAGTATGAGGGGCCAAGGATGAGGTGGAGGGATGGAGTGGAGAGGTATGTGAAAGAGGGGGGTGTGAGCTGGGAGCAGCGCAGTGAAATGGCGGGGGACAGGGCGACATGGAGGTTATTTGTTTGTGGCCACCTCTTACGGGATTAAGGTGTCTGGCAATAGATAGATAGATAGTATGAGAGGCTATTCCTAAGTTAAATGAAATCAGCTGGAGTAAGTAAGAATCCCTCTTTCTATTGCTGGTTATCCAAATCACATAAGGGGTGGCCAAAACAAATCACTTCCATGTCATGCTGCCCTTTGTCATTTGGGTGCCCTCCCTCCAACACACATTCCCTCTCTCATATATGAATTTAGAAGTATAAAATCGCCTCTATGTCATGCTATCCATTGCCATTTTGACTACCCTCCCTCCAGCTGACACTTCCTCTCTCATATATGAATTTAAAATATATCCATTAGACAGAAGGAGTTAATGGCTTTATGTCCCCTCTGAAGGCAGCCAACTCAGGATGTCACATTTGAATTCAGAGTTTTCCTTTAATCCAGTCTACCACAGAGAACAGATCATAGTTGTGTCCAAGTGATAAGTAAGTTTCAGCACAGGCTTTGATTGTGTGGATGGTCATTTTACTTGAACTTGGTCTAAAACTGCTACCTCCCCATCTTGAATGCTAAGTTTTGACAGTAGATTAACTCTGAAATGTGGAGCTAGTCATGAAGAAGTGCTGTGGAAAGAATGCAGAGCAGTAATATTGCCTTTTTCTGTCTTTGAATGACGTGAAATAAGCTGCAAAAGGACAGAAGTCAGGACCAAGCTAGAGTTTAAAAAAGGATAGGGGGTATTTCAGCAGCAACGTATTATTACTGTATTTCCCATATAAGATGCTACAAGTGCTAAGATGCACTCCATAATATACTAGGTATTTTTTTGGGGGAAAAATATTTGAGGAATTAATAGCTCACTGTACTAGCAAGTCTAAGGTCCCGACACTACTGTGTCATTTTTCTTTGTCACAGCAGATTATCACATATTGGACCCATTATCAAATATTTGTGGTTATTAATTAGATGTACCTAGTTCAAAACAGTTTGACACCTATTCACATCAGCAACAACTTGTAGTTGCCTCTACAAGGCGTGTAAGCACACTGGCGATGATGTGTTTACATCCAGCTCCCATCAGCTGATGTTTTTATGTTCATTAGTTCAAGTAAACCTTTATAACCCATACCCCCAACAGAATTCCTTCAGTTCAGCCAACAAAGTCAGTATCGTAATATTGCTTTATTACAGAATACCAATACAGTATATCAGTACATATTGCCAGTGTCCATTTTATAATACCATACAACCAGTCACCAGTTACAGTATATCAGTACATACAGTAAGACCTCACTATAACGGACTAATTGGGGCTCAGGCCAGTCCGAAATATGCGATTTTCCGATAAAAGCAACATCTGGACTTACCCTTGCTAATCCGGACTTTTTCCGATATATCAGACATTAGTCCGGATTGCATCAGTGGTTTTCACCACCATTGCAGTATTGTACTGTGTTATACCTTCACTACATTAATCAAATGGTATAATAATACTGTACTATGCACTGAAAAACATGTCTTTTACTTGTCTTATTGTGGTGAACATAGCAAGTTGTCAGGCAGTCCGGACTGCTTTCTGGCTATATTGGGCTTTTTCCAATATATAGGGGTTTAGTCCGGTAGCTCCTCGAGTCCAATAAAAGCGAATTCCGGTCTACTGAAGTCCGTTATATCGAGGTTTTACTGTATTGCCAATGTCCATTTTATGATACCATACAACCAGTTACCAGTTACTATATTTATTGTAGTGAGTGCTTTATAAATCTTTACTGGGGTTCGTGAGGATTGCCAAACTCCTTTCAATAGCTTGATCTTTGAGTGCTAAGACGCAGGGTGAGTTTTGAGTGCATTTTTCTGGGGAAAAAAATGTGTTTTATCATACAGGAAATACAGTAACTTAAAAAACAGCTTAAAATGAGAGCTATGAAAGTGTATAATGATTAAGTAGAAAATTAGAGGCAACTTGATTGAGACAAAAGAAAACAGCTTGAAATAAGGACTGTGTATAATGACAAATAGAAAATTAAGAGTCAAGTAATTGAGATGATGGAATATGGTTGAGAACAGGTACAATACTGGTAGATGTGTGGGTGGAGTACAGTGAAGCAGTGACGTACAGTTAGAGCCAGATAAGGTTATGTGGACATCTTTTATCTAGGTCCCACTAGATGGTGTAATGAGATACAGGATATACACTCAGATTCTGAAATCCATTGGCATCCCTTGCTTCTTTTTCATGGCTGGATTTATAGCCTGTAAGAAATGTAGCCGAAAGGGTGTGTGTTATCATGAAAATATGAATAATTATGCACACCTTGGGAGAAACATAGTGGACAAAGGCGCATGTTACCACCCAAATATGAATGCTGTTATACACCGCAGTCCAGTATGTTGCATCCAAGTGACTGACTCATCATATGAAATAGAGACATGACCGTGCTGTGTTGAGTTATGACTCTGTAACACCTCTTGTGTTCTGGTTAATTTCTGCAAATGGTTCATACTTGTTCAGACTCTGTTCGTAGTTATGGCAGTAGTGTAAAGTAAATGTGATCATTCATTCATTTTGTTTTGTCATTGCTTAATAAAATTTCTCACTACTTGAGTTAACCCTTTTGGCTTGAAGTGACTGGTGACTTCCTTTTCAGTATTTTTTTTTTTTGCTGCTTTCAGATAGGTTTTATACACCTTTGGAAAGCCCTCTTACACTGAAGGGGTTAATGAAGGCTATATCAGACTCAATTTGAAAATCTCCCCAAAGATTAAAGCAAGAAAAACATGGAATTGCAGAGGTTGAATGTTTTTACTCACAGTTGGGGTGTTATTTGTGTTGATATATTTCCTTTAGCAGAGGGAGAGGTGGGGTACACTAGTAAAAATGTGGGGAGGTGGACAGCTGAGGTATGATGATGATGATGATGATGATGATGATATTTTTCTTTTTGCAGAGGGAGAGGTGGGATGCAGCAGTAAAAGTGTGGGGAGGTCTGGAGGTGAAGTTGGGTGCAGCAGTGTGAGTGTGGGTGGTGTCGGTGAGGGTGAGGGTGAGGGTGAGTGCTACCCCAGCCTGGCCCCACCCCACCCCGGGGGTATGGATGACGTGCCACCCTCCGGCAGCAGCGGTGCCTTCTACCCCGGCCCACCACAGTCCTACGCCCCTCCCGATGGCTACTATGATTTGCTGGGTGGCTTGGGAGCTGCCAGTCCTACACAGTATGCCACCCCAGGCCCTGCTCTGCCACCCAGCCCACCAGCTACATCCAAAGTTGAGCCCCCCACATATGTTGAATCCTCACATCCCCCCCTGACATATGGTGATGCAGGAGCTCCTATGGACTACAGCAGCAGCCCTGCTGGCCTCAGCTTTAGTGGAGCAGCCCCGGGTCCCTACGTGCCACCCCCCGATAACCCTGAACCTCCTCCTGCCTTCTCTCACTCAGTAACCAACCCATTAAGTTTACTTAGTGACGTGGCCCTCGGTGGTGATGCCAGTAGCAGCAGCAGCAGTAGCAGCGGCACGGTCAGCAGCAGTAGTAGCACTAGCAGCAGCAGCAGCAGCAGTAGCAGCAGTGGAGGGTCTGGGTGTGAGAGTGAGGTGCGCAGGAAGAGAGTACACAGTTCCGGAGCCGAGGGCAGCCGTGGCAAGACACAGCGTGGCCGCCTGGACACCCGCCGAGGCGGTTGGGGCCACATGGAAGATGATGACAGCGAGGACGAGGACGAGGGAGGTGGAACCGTGCGTGGAAGCCGGATAAAAGTGGAAGATGGACCCACAGCACCAGATCTGCAGCTGGACTGGGTGTCATCATCGGACTCTGACTCCGACACAGACTCCTGCATTGAGGTGGTGAGTGTGCAGCGTGGGGGGCGCGGGGGACGTGCGGTGGCGGTGGTGGACCTAACCACCGAGAGTGACGACGAGGTGGTCCTCACACGGCCAGCACCCCCGTCACCTCCACCCCCTGCATCCCTCCCCACCCTGCCCCCTCCCTCGTCTTCTGCTGGGTATCACGTCTCGTGGGTTCCGACAGCCCCACACACCGTGGGAGCAGGAGCAGGAACGGGTGCAGCTCCGTGCCGAGGCCACCACCCCACTGAGCCCGGCCAGCCATCCACCTGTTCGTGTCCTCGCCCTCCTGCTCTCGGCTCTATCGGTCTGAGTGCTAGTGGTGCGGCCGGACTGAGTATGGAGCATCATGGTGCCGGGTGCTATGGTGCCTGCGTCCACCCTCATCACTCGGCCCACCATCACCACCACCACCATCACCACCACACCCTCACTCCCACTCCGGGCCACCACCATCACCACCACCACTATTACCCCCCAGACTCGCCCCTTTATTACTCTGCCCTTCCTGCCCACCCTCTGTTTCCCCCTTACCCTTCCACCACCACCCTCACCTCCACGTCAACCTACCCCACCCATCCCTCCCTCTCCCGCCTCAACCCCATCCACCAGCGCATCTGGCACAGTCAACAGCGCTATCAAGAGCTCCAGCGACGGTGCCTAGATCCTCGTCTCTCTGGCCCCCCGCACCCCCACGCCCCTCCTGTCCCCCCTGCCCTGGCCCCACGTCAGCCCCCCACCACACAGCCCCCCACCACATCTGCTGCCACTGCTGAACAGCCACCCCAGACCAGCACCCCATCCGCCCCAGCGCCAATGGACATCCAGGCTGCCCCAAGCACTGCCCACAGCACCCACGTACCCCCCGGCCCCGCCCCGCCACACCTCCACCATCCCTTCTCCATCGATGTACTCATGCACACCTCTCACACGCACAGGTTAGTACTGTTTTTGTAGTTATCAACCTTTAGAATAGGTTGATGTGGAGGTAACTGTAAATATCAAGAGAAATGCTTGGAGATGGTTTGGTCTTGTACAAAGAAGAGAGAAAGAGAAACTGCGTATAGGAGTGTATATGAGTGAGGTAGAGGGGGAGAGGAAGGGGAAGATCAGGGATGAGATGGAGAGATGGAATAGGGTGCGATATTTGAATTGGAGGGAGGGCAGCCAAATGGCAGAGGCCAGCATGAAGTGGAAGTAAGTTGTTTTTAGCCATCCCTTACAGAATTCAGGCATCAAGCAGTAGATAGATAAATAGACAGACAAAATATACTTGTACTGTTAATTGTGAACATTTATGGTGGTATACCCAAATGTAAATTAATTCAACCCCCTCCCCTCTTTGGATGAGGAGTCTCTAGCCATGTGACCAGATGCACATGAACTTTTGCCGTGGGTGGTCACGTGTGTGTTATCATGTTACTGCACTGTGCACCATATGTACACAGACTCATCATCTAGAAGGAGATGGGATCAAATTAACCTACTCTGACACAGACTCTCATGAACCTTTATGTGTGATGGTATCTTATTTTTAGGGTTAATACCATGATCTTGAGTTAGCTGATATAGATTTCATTATCACTGATTGAGTTAGCTAATATAAATTTCATTATCATTGAGTGCACAGAATATTGTACTGCTGTTAAAGATGTCGTTGATCCATGAGTTAACTAAGATAGTTTTCAGCCCTTTGACTGCCAGAATTTGCCTCAGGTGAGCAAAATCTTACTGTGGTAGCCTGGGTAGTAGTAGTAGTAGTAATGATAGCCTTAGGTTGGACTACAAGCTACAATTGTCCCTCTGACAGTCCACCATCCTCCTTTTTGGGGATAGGGAGGTAGTTGAGGGACTTTGGTGTATGGTAACTAAGCAGCTTAGCCAACTGGTTATATCATTGCCACCACATGGTGGTTTGGGTTATTGATCAACCCCAGTTTGTCTGGCCAAGCAGACCCTTAAACCACAGGCAAGCAGTCTCCCCTGCAGGGCTGTCAAAATTACTTAATGAATCCATAAAGGGTAAAAGGGTTAGTGATATTTGCCTGAAGGGTAGGTACTGTATATGTGTTTTGATATGTGATGTGTTTTCAGCGATGGCAGCGGTCTGTATGGGCACATGTATGGCGGTGGTGTTCCCCCTGCCCACATGTCTGTACCAGCAGTAGCACCAGCCACCATACCGGGGACAGGTCTGCACATCAACATTGGTGGCGGTTCACAGCTGCCCCTTGACCTGTCACTACCACCCACCCTCACGCCAGAGCTGCCACCACCACCCAGACTCACATATATACCACAGGTGATGTTATTGGCAGTTTACTTAGGTACAACCATGTGTGTTTTTCATTGATGTTTTTAATGTATATAGTATATCAAAGCACATTTTTATTAATTCCAGAGTAGGCGTTGTAGTAATACTGACATCGTAACCAGTATTTTGTTTAACAGTTTTCCTTTCCTAAGATTTATTAAGTCTGTTGGATTATCAGTATCTTTGTGAAAGTAGGGTACTGCCTAATAGCTCTTCATTGACATATATGTACCTCTATTTGAAGTGTTATATGATCACTTATATAAAAACTTTCTTGGATATCTTGAACCATTTACATTATAAAGAAATAAATACTATACCCAATCTTGAGTTACATCCAACTCATGTCATGGTGGTCCAAGTACGTGCGTAGTTATCTGGAGATATCGGTCCAGGTACCTGTGTAGTTATCTGGAGGTATCACTTCTAACAGAAAAGAGAAAATCTGACCATTCTTCATTTTCATCTGTGGTTCCTGGTGCTGGAGAGGGGTGCCTTCATGTGGTGGCACTGATAAGACTGGGTACGTCCCCTGGCTGGTTATACAAATGTCCATCAGCTCCTTCCCTGTCCCCCAAAAGTAGGATGGTGGACTGCAGGAGGGCATCTTCAGCCGTCAGTCCTTTGGAATCACATTTGAGTGAGGTTATAACTACAGTTACTGCCATCTTCCGTTCCTGATCAGTAATATTTGTTCCGCAGTTGCCACTGTTCCAGCGAGGGTCGGCATTCCCACGGCTGGAGGACTACATGAGGGTGGTGGATCATCGGCGTCTGCCTGTGGTGACGCGCGGCGCCACACAAAACACCATTGAGCGCAACACCTTCCCTCACAAGTACAAGAAGGTGCGTCTCAAGCACAGTTTTCTTTATTTATTCCACCTTGAACCATACAAGTTGGAGAGAGCTGGTCCTGTATGATGGAAGTTACCCTAATTGGCTTTAGTCTGGGTTAAATGTTGGGTGATGAATGAATGAATGAAGTGTTGGCATTATGTGGAAGTGTTGCTGCATGATTATTTCTAAGCATTTCAGTCACAATAAGAGACTGACTAAAAGAGTGTAACATACGTGACTGAGGTGGAAGGGTAGACTGAGGATGAGATGAGATGGAAGGATGGAGTGGAAATATGTAGTAGAAAAGAGGGTGTGAGTTGGAGGGAGGGCAGCCAAATAGCAAAAGACTGGGCAGAATGGAGGTGATTTCAGGGCGGCCACTTCATGCTTGTTTTGACTGATGATACTGTATTTTCAGATGAAGCGAGCAGATGTAAGCGAGGATGGACTAGAGAAGTGTACCATCTGCCTGTCCGAGTTTGAGGAGGACGAGGATGTGCGTCGGCTGCCGTGCATGCACCTGTTCCATATAGAGTGTGTGGATCAGTGGCTGGCGACCAACAAACGCTGCCCCATATGTAGGGTGGATATTGAGGCCCATCTCACCAAGGACTACACTGCTACGTCATCATGAACCCACTTCTCTAGTAAGACAGGAATATCTTGAGGGCCGACCTTACCCTTGTCCAGGCCCACACCACCCTGCCCTCTCCTTGACTCTGCCTTACCCTGTCTTTGACCTCCCCTGCCCTGTCCATATCTTTTCATTGATCTGTACCCTTGACCTTCCTTTTCCCTGTCCTTGCTTTCACCTTTATTTTTTTCCCTACCATTCTTGACCTTTCCTTTCCTTTCTTGATTTTCCATACCACCTTTCACCTCCCCTACCCCAGTTTTGATCTTCCCAACCTTGTCCTTGACCCACCTAGCCTTGTCCTTCACCTTGCCAACTCTTCGTCTCAGTATCCATACCCTGCCCCAGCCTGGCCCAGATAAAAGGTTCCTATAGCTGGCAGACAGGATGTGGCTGCCAGATATTCTGCATGGCCAAGATTTCCCACTTACTAGAGGTAAAACTATAATGTTACGACAAAAGAAGACATCTGTGCTGCAGACACTCCCGAAGAGAGAGGGGTATTCAGCTTAAGCGCATTAATCGTGTAAGACTAGAACTACGGTTGTATCATAAAAATAGCCACACCTGCTCATAGACATAGTGTTGGCGGAGAGTTGACGAGGAGTGGAATTATGTTAGCCTCTCAGACAGCTAACCATTGTATGTGTGTATATCTGCTGCGGAAATTGAGGCACATATGCAAATTGCTAAGCTTCCTGTTACAATATATAGATATATATAATTTTATACAGTGTGTCCTACTATTTTAAACCATCTACATATCTTCCATATCTTACGCAGTCTTGGATTTTGTGTTGCGTTGACATTGTAAAGACTTTCAAGTATAAAAAAGGTTGTTGATAATTCTGCCAAAGTAGTAACTAGAGCTGCCCATGTGTTAATTGGAGATTACATAAACAAAATGGCCCTGTATGATTTTGGCAGTAGTGCAATAAGGAACAAGAATGGAAGATGGCAATAGCGATGATGATCAAAGAGTGCACGTTGACAGAGGAACCGTGTACTAAACTATGCCATATTTAATGCATGTAAAAAAAAAAAAAAATATGGAGTGGGTTGTGAAAAGTGCAAAAAGCAAAAAAAGTGTTACCCCAGCCAAAACTCTTAACAAAACGGGTGTATTTGTACGAAGAGTATGGTGGTTGCCTATATAACAGGTCTAGATACAGTACAGTCAGTTCTCATTGTAACATGCATTTCCTTTGTCTTGTTCATCATTTATTATTATAATTTTATGAAATGTATGGTAAGTTACAGAAAAATTTCCTGTCAAAGTTCCATTGGTACATATAAATTTGATTTGTCAGTTTCCATCAGTTTGTAGTAGCAGTTGTACCAGAATTAAAAAAAATATATATATATATAGATATATATATATATATTTGGAACACATGTGCAGCTTAGAGTGAGGGCTGACTGTTGATGTATGTTTTGGTGGAGCCAAGTTGAGTGAGCCGCAGACAGGAGGTTGGAGAAATGGAAAAAAGTAGCAGAAACAGGAGAAAGTAGCACAATTAACGACCATCTCGGCTCTACACCCCACGATGACTGAGTCGTGCTTGTAAATAGTTGGAAGTGTCTTGCCAGAGGGTCAGGATGCATCGCCCCCAATGGGAGCCCAAGCTGAGAGACATTTCCAGCGGTGTCTGTCCTACAATTTGCTGCCCAAGAACTCTGTGGGTTGCTGCATTCACTCACCCCACAAACTCAGGTATGGTGCAGAGGAGGACTGCTGTCTGTGGATTTATATATTTCATTGCTGCCACCAAGGGGACTTTGAGCGCATGATTGTTGCCAGCGCTGTCAAGTTCTGGCATAGTGTATTTCATGACGGGATGGTTGAATGTGATACACTTTTAGAATTTATGGCAAACATCTTATTTTATTATGATATTGTATATTGTAGGGTTTCCTTTACCTTCCCCATCTTCCTCCCCAACCAAAACCCCTTTAACCCACCCTCCCTTTCCTGCACCCTTCACGACTTTAACTCCTTCAGCTTCAGTACACCATTTCTGTTTTATTGTTACTGTCTCCAGATGATTTCTTCAGCTTAGAGGGGGCATTTCTGACTGGAAGAGTTCAGTACAGCCATCATTAACCCCTTCACTACTTAGGGGTTCTCCAGAGGTGAAAAAACAATCATTGGTAGTAGTGAGAAGTAGATTAACAAGATATTGCACTGAAGGGGTTAACTGCTGAAGGGTGAGAACCTTAGCTCTTTATGTTGCCATTTAACCTCACATGCTTTCGTCTTTGTGATATTTAGACTTCACTTCCTTTAACTTTAGCGACCACCAGTAAAACAGTTTGCATTTGTATTTGACTGTTTAATATTATGTAAAACTTCTGAGTTGTAGGTCTGTACTATTTACTGTGTGACATATTCGACCCTCAAGATTGCCACTTCTTACTTTAAACTCAATGACTCCATGTTGTACCTGTTTACAGTTTAGTGCCTCTTCGTTTTCTCTTTAGGCTTCTCCACACTGGCAAAAAGTGGACATATTTTGATGCAGATTTGTCCAGTTGAATAGGTCTGACTGAAAATCGAAGAAAGAACACCTCATTTTACTAGCCATGTGCTGGACAAACTGTCTCACAGTCCACCTTGCCTTCACTATACAGTAATGCAGCTCCTTTCTTACCCCAGCACACATTCCTCATACACCACACTTCCACAGCACAGACAATCCTTTAACCTAACCTTAACAAAAGTTCTCAAAGTGCCCTTCTGAAGTGACTGGTTTCTTGCACCCGACTGGGTCCATATCCAAATGATCCTTGGGCAAGAAGAAGAAGAAAGCAATGACAACAACCACAGCTGCATGCACGGCCTCCTAATATCCATCCTTCTGAATCCTATCTCCCCTGTGAGGACAGGGTCCACCTGGGCAGGCTGAGATGTGGGCATCATCCAGCCCTCTTGAGTTATCAGAAGAGGCTGGATGACTCTGTCGCTGATGCCTGTCCAGGATGTAACACAGCACCCCATACTATTAAGCACATCATGGAAGACTGCATTGCACACAATCACCTATGCCAACAACACAACATACACTCCTTGAGAGCTCTGTGGGAAAGCCCAGTCTCTGCCGTGGCCTTCCTTAGGGACTCGGGGCTGTTCGGCCAGACTGCCAAGGGAACAGCTACTACTACTGCTACCACCTTCATTTATCTGGCCATGTCTGAAGTTGGGTGTTCATCTTCCAACTTTTATCCCAACCCACACAGTCAGAAATATTTGTATCAGAATATGTCTGATGAAGGCTTTAGTGTGGAGGAATTCTTATTTTGTTTACTATGTAGCTGTAATTTGAGGGACTGGCCAACTTTGTCACTTTGTTTGTACAGTTTGTCTGTGTTAAAGTTGTTTGTTTGGTTGCTTATGAATTAGCACCCTGCCATCAATGAAATTTGATGATGATTCCATATGAAGTTGTTTCGAAGTCCGGAATAATGTGCATGTGTTGCTTAACCCATGAATCCAGTGTTTTTTTCTTTTTTTTTCTTTTTTTTCTTTTTTTTTAATGCAACTTTCTAATAATTTTATCTGGCTTTTTGAGGTAGAAGTGTTAGAGATAACCTTCATTTACCCCTTCACAACAAGAGGTCTCCTAAAGCTGAATACAACAGTGTAGAGGCAACAAAAGTAAATTATATAAATCGGTAAATGAGGGGCCTACACTTGGTTGTGATGCTGTGCACCCTGGATGGAGTAGCTGTGGCATTCATCCAGAAGCCAAATCTTCTCTTATTTTCCTGCACTTTGACATTGGAAAGGATCCAGGTTTGACCCTGGGGAGGTGCTGTCTACCACAAGGGGGTTCTGGACCCCTGTGCACTGTGCACTGTATTGGTATTTACTGTACTGTACCTTTAGGACTGCCCCACAGAAGCAATTGCATACCTATGGTTGATGGGTCTGCTTGCCCAGACAGACCATGGTTAAGCAGTAACATCACCCATTTTGAATGGGGTAAAATTCTGTCACAACGTAACACTTTGGCAAGCTGATGACATTATTTGTCATCTGGAAAACTCATGTAACCTGGCTAATGACATTATTCATGTCATCAAAGTAAAGCATTTATGGTGTTAGTAATAGTGATATTGGTCATTTGCTCATTATTTTATTCGTATATTATTGTAGAACAAACAGTTGCAAACAAAGAGAAACCAGAATGAATAAAATAGCACAAAAAATAACATCAAAAATAAAGAAAGCGTATAAACATTTGCGCAAACTGCCTACGTTTTTTCACATCATTGTACTGTACATTCTTTTATAGCACTAGTAATGCGGGTATGCTATTCAGCCTTATGTATATGCATATATCCTTAATAGAAAAAGTAATTGCAAACAATTTGATCCTAAAATAAATATTGTAGCACAAAAAATATGGTCAGAAATAAGAAAAGAGTACTGTATAAACATTTGCGAGTAACTGCGTGCTGCCTTGCAATCCCCGGCCGACCTTGGGGTGTAGCAGAGTGTGTGCGTGGGCCTGGCCAAAGTGTTAATAAGCTGATTGGCATTTTCCTACGAATCAGCATATCAGTTTCTCGGATAAATTTTGAGTTATTTTGTAACACATCTCAGTTTTACGAGGACTTCCCGTGCATGTGTGTGGGAGTCACTCTTTTTGACTCACCTAACCTTTTGTTATGCAGGTACTGTATTCATCTTTCAGAGTGACAAAGTTGGCGGGTATCTGTGGGCTGTGTTCTCTTGGGCTTTGGAGGCTTCTTTGTGTATCAGTTGTACCTGTTTGCTCATGTTTTTGGCACATTTAATATTCCCTTGTACTGTATGTTCTTTATGCAGACTTAGCCTGTGTCAGTTTCCAAAGCTGTGGGTGATGTAAGAAAATATTAAGTCTTTCAGTTTCTAAGGACACACTGTGATTGACTCTGCAATGAGACTTTTTTGTTCACATCAGTGGAATACCAGTCAGAAGGTTTTAAGCTCTCCAAGTTAAGCCTATAATTTTTTTGTTTGCTTTTTTTAATTCAAGGAAGAAGGAACCAAAGGCCAGGAGCCCACAAATTGTTCCCTCCAAGAAAAACAAAAACAAGATACAAGAGAGAGCCAAATTCAAGATCCCTCATATAATAAAAACTAGTCTTGATTTTGCCTCAATAAAATACCATTATGTGTCCATGTCACCAAAGGAGGTGTAATATGCAATGTAAACTGCTGAGGAAGATACGTTTCGAGCCTCACACCTGCTTCATGTATTGACATACTTCTTATTTCATCCTTGCTATCTCCAGATATTTTTATTAAGTTTAAGGGGAGAGATTTTGAGCAGGGGGGGTTAGATACTGTATAGCCTTCATTAACCCCATCACAAAGGAATTCCTTTTGTCTGACTGAAAAGGATCGTAAGTTACCGAGATTGAATTAAAAGAGGACTTATAAAAATGATTGTAAGGTGTCAGAAATAAATGAAGGCGTAATGTGATTGAAGTAGTAAAGCCCAAGGGAGCACAAGGCCGCTACTAAGGGTTTCCACTGTTCCATTGTTTATCTGTGTGAGTCAGGGCTGCTGCGATAATCAGGAAGTTAGCTTTAGATTTACCTCATCGTACAGTTTTATTTATTTTTTTTTCCCTCCCCACTGTCTGTCCACTGCAGGTTATGATTTAGTGACCTCATGACAATCCTTTCTTAGGGCTGTGTTGTCATGGATTTGCAAAGCTCACTGCCATCTCTTCCTAATTTATTTCTACATATAACACCTGCATCTCTTCAGCCTGGTTACTCGTATGTATTTTTTATGCCATTCTTTCTTTCCCCTGATTATTGTTTTTCAGCTTAGCATAAACCTTCACTAACCCCTTCATAACCAGGGGGCTGTCTGAAGGAAATAAAATTGTTGGGTAGAAGCAAGAATTAACCGGAAACTGTCATCCAATTTATTAATAGCTTTATATATATATACTCTTTGTGGAAACTGTATCACAAATAAAAAGACACAAAATAGATAACATACCTGATAATATTTATGTGTAATAAGGATACAAACTTGCTAAGGAAGATGGGAGAGAGACCTTCGTAAATCCATGACCGTATGCCCCGTAATCATGTGGAGAAAAAGCCACACCTAAACTGACATCACAGAGTGTTGCTTGATGATTGATTTTCTGGTGTTTCCTGTTCTTTGGAACTGTGTTACATGAGTTCTGTTTTATGTAAGGATGTATGTAGGTATGGTTTTGTATGTGTGTGTGTGTAAAGAAGTATGGTGTTATAAATCTGTTGACTTTGTTCATGTATTGGTTTAGTTAATTATTTCTACTTCCAGATAATTTTAATTTTTGGAGCATGTAGGGGTTTCCATCTGAGGGGCAGTTGTGGTTACTTACTCACCTAATGCCTCTCAGGTAAGTGAGACTGGTCACCCTTGCCTTAAATGCTGGCCAGGACTGTGTAGCCTAGCCCAGGGCCCCTATGCTCCTGTTTATATGGAGCAAACTGGAATTGGATGATGAGGATGATGATGACAATGATAGTGATGATTACATTGGTGATGATGACATCTTGTGTTGAAGAAGTTAATGTAGCCTTCAGCTTTGCCATGCAGTATAAAAATAAAATCTTTCTGAATAAAATCATCTGGAGACAGCAAGAGTAATTATAACCCCTTTAGTGTATCAACGGGATCTTTCTATCTACAGTACTATAGCCAGACACCCACAATCTCGTAAGGTGCGGTCGTTTGAGTTAGCTATTTTACAGTGAGAGGCACTAACCCTCTGCCAACCCACCTGTTGACACACAGGAAACATGTATGGGTTGGTTATATGGTTACCACCCAGTTTTGTAAATGGTTTCCTGGCTATATTTTCTGCCTTTGCTTCCTCAAGATAGTTTTATTCAGCTGAAGAGAGATTTTTATAACTTGGAAGGTTAGATACAACTGTCTTTAACCCCTTCTCTGTTGGAGGGTGATCTTAATGTGAATGTGGTAGTGGTCTCAGTTAGTATGCTATCTTGATTTTTTTAAAATTATATTCTTAACATGAATATATTAATCTGATGGTAGTATGGTTACAACAGAAAGGACACTACCATACTGAAGGGGTTAGTAAGGGATGTTTAACACTTTGAGCCCAGGGATGTCTTTTTCATTGAGCCATTTGCTTCATTTCGTATATAAAGGCTCCAACATGCATGCATCGACTGTTGTCACCTAATGGCGGCTCTCCATTTTGCTTGATCTCTGGCAGCCTCCCGATTCAATCCCCTGTCTCAGAGATTACACTCTATGACCTCATCCCAGGTCTCTTTTTGGTCTTCCACTTTCAGCCCTACTCCCAGCATTCACACTTCTCATTTTCTGCACCCAGTTGTCATCCCCCATCCTCTCCACATGTCCACACCACTTCAGCCTGCCCCTCCTCATCACAACACCAATACACTCCAGTCCCATCCTTCCTTTCAACTTGTCCATTGTAAACCTAGCCCCCCACCCCCTTGAGTTCACATTCAACAACACACCACTCATCAACCTAATCATTGTCACTTCCATATGTTTGAGCCTGTCACTTCCATATGTTTGAGCCTGCGAATATCCTCTTCCTTTACTTCCCAGGTCTCACTGTCATACAACTTTACACTCCTAATATATGCCGGATACAAAGATCCCTTAGCACTGAGGGAGAGCCCTCTCAGTGTCAGGAGAGGCAACAGTTCACTGAACTCCCAACCACTCCTCATTCCAGCCACAGAGCTAGCTTTAGCCCCACCTCCAGCACATAACATGTCTCCCATTACCTGATGATTTTATTCTGTCAAGGGTAGCCTTAAATGGAGGGGTTAGATTTATACTTAATAAATTCTTTCTCTGTGAGAGACCTTTCTGAACTTTATTAAAATTATCTGGTAGCAGGAAGATTATATAATGGACATCACCAGGATTGAAGTAGTTATGGGACAATCATTTTTTACATCAGGGAGAATAGAATGTCTACCCATTACATTTTAACATAATTAAAATGTCTTATGGAATGGCACTATACTTATCATTCAGGGTTCTTTGACTCGGCTGAATAAAATCGTCTGGGTTGAGCTGGGCAAGAGTAGTAAAATTGTATTGAGGATGAAATCGTTTTTGGTGACAGTATTAAAACACAGGCTCCTGTGATTCACTTTCATCTCGATGTAGGCAAATAGTCTGGAATTATGGTAATTGGAATATTTAAA
Organism: Birgus latro; assembly: GCA_018397915.1. NCBI lineage: Eukaryota > Metazoa > Arthropoda > Malacostraca > Decapoda > Coenobitidae > Birgus > Birgus latro. The sequence goes on from JAGKTI010005119.1 coordinate 29,010, forward strand.
ACAAGAGAAAATGCAGTAAGTGAGAGATTTAGTAACATGAGATAATGCCGTGTCCTCAGCTGATACTTAAAAAATCATCCATAAATTTTGTCTTAGTTATGGCAGAATCATAAATATCAGTCCTAAGCACCAAGTCATCTTCGTAAACTTGAGTCGTAGGTCGAAATTATAGGAGTTGTACCCTCAGAGATGGAAAATGTGTTACAGTATATCTTTTTATAATGTTAGGAATATTTGGATTTTTTTTTTGGGCAGGTGTATAACTTGCAGCTTGGTATTGCCCTAACTGTATTTGATATTTTGAAGATATTGCCTTCTTGTTTATATACATTACAGTATTATTAGTTGCTAAAAATCTTGTCTGGTAGGGATAGTGTCCCCTCAGCTTCCCCCAAATTTTTATTATTATTTTTCAAAATAGGAGGAAACTCATAGAACCTTGGAGAGTTCAGAAAATGCCCAGGCCCCAACCAAGTGGGCATCTTCGTATGGCCATGTGGAGGGATGTACCAAGTGTCTTGTAACATGTTTAGTATATCTTTTTAATTTATTTCAATGCCATCCCTGAAGGAAGCAAGAATAAGACATAGGTAAATGGCAACCTCAGACTAAAAAGATCAGTTGGTAATTTTTGTGGGTGTACAGTAAATGTCAGGGCCAATTTGCCCAGCCCCAGGCTCCTAAGCTCCTCTCTGGGGCGACATAGGATTGGATGATGGATGGATGGATGGTACAATATGAGTGAAGATTGTCAGCAAGTACAGTATTGTCTGTGAACATCATTCTCATTTGTGTCAGGTAGCATGTTTTAGTTAGCTGAATCACCATATTCCATCTTATGTTGCTGTCAACCCCTTCATTATGAGATGTATCCATAAGCGTAATAAGAAGGTGAACGGAGATTTATTTTCAAACCCTTTTTGTTACCTGAGGAGCCTTTCACTAAATCTGGATAAGGTTGTGGTTCTAGGAAGAGATTAATTTTAAAAGGGTCTGCATGCCATGGGGGTTACGATAATCTTCCTTAATTATATCGATGCATGAGACCATTAACCTTTTCATACGGATGACATATTTTCAGTGATTCCTCCTTTTAAAAGACAATTTCATTCAGCTCAGGAGAGACTTTTTTTTAAAACAGGAGTTAGATGTAGCCTTCATTAACACCTTCACCCCCAAAACTAACTCCCGGGCACAATTTAATCATTAGTAAGTAACAAGAGATTTAAATATAAATGTATTGGATTCAAGGGACATTATAATTTTGTACATGGACAACTTGTACTTCTGTGAGTGGCTATTACTGGTATGTGTGGATTCTGAATGATGGGTTTATGGTACTGGTATACAGTAAATTGGTTTCAGTAGCCTATTTCAAACTGGTAATTCTTCAGGGTATACATGGGTTTCAGTGTCACATTTTGGACTGCATTTCTTTGTGGTATACCTCAGTTTTGGTATCCCATTTCATACTGGTGTTTGTGGTATACTTGAGTTTCAGTATCCCATTTCAGACTGGTAATTCTTCATAGTATACATTGGTTTCGGTATCCCTTTTTGGTCTGTTTTTCTTTTTGGTATTCCTCAGTTTCAGTATCCCATTTCAGACTGGTATTTCTTTTTAGTATCAATCAATTTCAGACTAGTATGCATCAATTTTAGCATCCCTTATCAGTCTGGTATTTCTTCATGGTATATATGCATCAGCTGAGCACACCATTTCAAACTGGTATTTCTCTTGAGCATGCACACTTGGATTCAGTTTTGTGTTGGCTTAAGGGACTGTGTTATCTCTAGGTTATGAGGCTTCCTTCAGCAACCTCTTCCTTTCCAGTTTATTTCTACTCATTGCGTTTTGGAAAATGAAATACCAACATAGGCGTAACATCAGTACACAGCAGTCCCATATCAGTGTTTCATTTTCCAACGATGCGAGTGAAATATCGGTACATAGCCACCCCATGTCAGTGTTTCATTTCCTAGCGATGTGGGAGAAACGTCAGTACATAGCAGTCCCATAGCGGTGTTTCATTTCCCAGAAATATGGATGGAATGTCATTACATAGCAGCCCCATATCAGTATTTCATCTTCCAACGATGTGGATGAGACATCGGTACATATGAAAAGGTGCAAATTAACGTAAAAGAAAATTCTCAAGGTGTTGTTTATCATCATCATCACTTTTTTCCTTACACACCATTAACCCCTTCAGTCCAGGTGATGTCCATTGTAGTCATTTCCTGCTGCTACCAGACTTATATTCAACTGTGGACTTGTGTCTTGTATTGGAGGGCATGATTAAGGCTGCATCTAACCTTTACTGTTCAGAAAGTCTCCCTCAAGCTGAATAAATTGTCAACAGATAGAAAGATACATTGAGGTGGTTTGGCCATGTGGAGAGGATGGGGATTGAGAGACTAACAAAGGGAATGTGTGTGAGTGCAATGGAAGGGGGGAGAGGGAAGGGGAGACTAAGGATGAACTGGAGGGATGGAGCAAAGAGGTATATGAGGAGGGTGTGTGAGTTGGGGGAGGGCAGCATAATGGGAGGGGACAGTGCAACATGGAGGGGGGTTTGTTTATGGCTACCTCTTACAGGATTAAGTCGTCTGGCTATAGATAAATAGATAGTCAAAATTTACCCAATATCTGTGTGTTGAATTTGTTAAGTATGGGGTGAGGTAGGGTCCAGAAATCGGGGAAAGTATGAAAGAGGGACCGATCAAGAGTATTTCCAGTTAAATGGGCTGGATACTTTTTCATGCATTACTGAGGTGCAAAATGAACCACTTAAGAAGCTTTGCCAGGAAGCTTCCTTTGTCTGTGAGGGTGACCTAGAGATTAAATGAGATGTCATAGCAGAGGGATGAATTCTTGTGGGCTTAGGTGGCATTTTAGCAACTCATCAGTATAGCTGTTTTTCATACCACACCATAGCCCCTTTAGAGTGGACTTTTTTCCTCTCTGTTCTGTCCAGGCAGTTTTATTTGGCATGGAGGAAAACTTTGGACTAGATGGGTTAAATATAGCCTTAATAAACCCCAGCTCTGGGTCCTTACTAAGTTGAAGCAAATTGTCTGGGGGTTGCCTTTTTGATATTGAAAAAGTTTGCTTAAATAAAATGCAAGAAAAAGTCGGTGCAGGAGAGGGACGCCTTCACGTGGTGGTATCAGCGTGACCATGATATGTAGCTGCGTGGTTATAGAAACGTCCTTCAGTCCCCTCTCTATCCACTGCCAGGAGGATGGATTACAGAGGAAGAGCAGCCTCACGTTCAGATGAGCATGGAATTGTAACTGCTGCTCCGAGGGAAAATTAAGATAACGTGCAGAAATCAACTAGTAGAGGAGTAGTAGAACCTTCCAAAGTATCCAAGAATGCAACTCCAAATGTTTGGGATAAGGGTGTTTGCCAGTTGTGTGTGGAAAGGTAGTAGTAGTAGTGTTTGTTTTTTCCATTCTTCTTTCTTTTTATATATTATGTACCTACACAAGTGTATTTGTCAGATTGAATGTTTGAGAATAAAGTTTGTAGTTTTTGTAAGTTTGATTATCTTCTCTGCCTAACACTCTCCATCTTCTAAATTTTGGGGTTAACCATCTCAGCCCAAGGACATTTCTTCTATTATGCTGTTGCCATCTCTAAACTTTGGTGAATGTTCAACTCAGGAAAGAGTTGTTATCCAGTACTGAGGTGGCAGGTGAAGGTTATATGTAACTCTTGTAGTTTGAAAAGTTTCTCCTCCATCCATCTATCATCTGTGTATCTACCTATCTTTAGCTAGATGCCATAATCCCCTAAGGGGTGGCCGTTTGTCTTTGAGTTATGTTTTATGGGGAGGGACACTAACCCTCTGCCAACCCACTTGCTGACACATAGAGAACACGTATGGATTGGTTATGTGGTGACCACCCAGCATTATATATGACTTCCTGGTCCATCCATCATCCAGTCCCCTATTACCCCATGTAAACAGAAGCGTATGACCCAGGGGCTGGGCTACTCAGTCGTGACCTTTAAGGCAAGGGTGACTAGCCTTACTTGCCTCTGAACTGCATTATGTTAGCAATAAACCCCAACCACGCATCAAGTGGAAACCCTTACAGCCCCCACCCAATTAGAGCAAAATACTGAATAATATAAGGAATTAGCAAGATTAAAGTGAGAAAGGATGTCATTGTATGTGTGAGGCTAAAGTGAAGTCATTAATATTCATCCTTAATAGTAACACAGACTTATCCTTCATTTTCATTGATTTTGGCAGAGTTTCCAACAGAGAGGAAAGGAGAAAATTAACCTGCCACAGTCAAAATTGAACCAGTATAGAAGAGATGCAAAGAAATCCCCAAGGCCTGTAAAGAGTCCAGCCTTGAGAGCTAGAATTTTGCTGATGATGATTTCTGAGACTGCTGAGGAGGGCATGTGAGATTACAAATATCAGTAATTTTTTGACATTCACTTATTACCACCACACAATTTTTTTTTCAAATTAGGAGACATATTTGGTATTTGAAGGGATTGTGATGGCTGTATTTAACCCCTCTAGTCTGAAAAATCTATCTTAATCTGAGTAAAACTGTCTGGAGATAGCAGATTTAAACCAATAAAATCCTGTTTTACACCTGTAAGTGCATCATACGAGTCAACAGATTTATGTGTGTTTGGTGTGGCAGGGAAGAGAGGGTGTAAACTGATTGCAAATGTGTCCGATCTTTATCTTTCTTCTTCGGTGATATTCTTCACTGTAGGCTGATGTACAGAAACATGAGTAAGGGACAAAGCTTTGCTCCTGACTGATGTTACCAGTGATGCATATAACAGTGATACTTGACCAGTAAGAGGAGAGGACATGTGGACTGGAATGCACGGAGTAGTAGATACAGTCTCATTTAATGACAAAACTGAGAATATTGTACTGCAAGAGAGATTTGGCTTAAGAAAGAAGTGATGCAGATCATAAGGTTGAGGTGGTTTGGATACAGTGAAATAGGGAAGGCAAATGACAGGGGAGGGCTGCAGGTGTAAATGTGGAGGAATGAGCACCCTGAGGTACACCATGGAAATTGTGGGGTGGGGTTCCATGTGGCAGCCTCCAAGCTAGAGGACTGGATTATGAAATGGCCCAAGATTATGGCACATGGAGAACTGTCATCAGCTGATAGGACCTTCACTTTATTCTTCACACCACCCAAGTTGCATGCAGATGGTCACTTTCTAGCAGTCACCTGTAATTCATTTATTTTAATTTTGTTCCTTTTATAAAGGCTCCAGCATGCTTGTATGCATCAACCGTTGTCACCAAATGGGGGCTCTTCAGTCTCCACACTGCTAAATCTCTGGTAGCCTCTGTATTCAGCCCCTAATCCCTGAGATCACACTGTATCACCTTGTCCCATGTCGTTTTTGGTCAGCCCCTCACAATTGTAAGCGTTCATCCCTCTCACTCACTGCACCCAGATGTCATAAATGTCTTCCTACTGATAAAATGGTATTCTTTGTCACCCAGTACCTTGTGTCTTCATATTTCACCCAGTACCTTGTGTCTTCATATTTATTTACAAATTTCACCCTGACCTCCTCTTAGTCTTGGATAATGGTTGAGAGGGTACGGCTGTATGACAAAGTTTGCTAGCGTGGAGTAGCTATAGCATGGTCAATGATCTCTAAGTTATAATGTAAAGCTTATTCACAAAACCAGCCAGTAATAAAGTTTTTACCGTAATTCATGTTTCTCAGCATCACCCTCCTATGATTGGCCTAACATCTCTGTATTTTTCATTCTTGTTTACTCTCCATTTTCATCCCATCACCAGGCATTATTCTGTTATTTCTCATTTGGTAGCCAAAATATTTCCTTCCATGGTAGCATTTTATCTTTATGTTTATGGCATCATTCTTCTCTGTTTGGTAATGCAGTTCACTCTGTTTTCCTGTGTGTATGTGTGTGCGTGCTTACTGTTTTATATTTCCATGTTTTCTGCAATTGTTGTGGTTCTTTCTTGCCATTTTATATATGGTTTGACTTTGCTTCTTCTTTGCTCTGTATATGCCTACGTTTTCCCCTGTTTTTGTGTTCTGTGTTTCTTTCTTTCTTTCTTTCTTTCTTTCTTCTTCTTTTTTTTTTTTTTTTTTTTTGGTGCTCCTTCCTCTTCCCTGACCCCCTCCCACCCATGGCAGACTGTCATGGCATTTTAGTTATAATTTATATATTAGATAATGTATACTGTATTGTATATATGCATTGTACCGTAATGCATATAGACTCCACATACTTACGTGTAGAGGGTTTTAGGGTATTTTTGTATGATATTGTTATTAGTTTTTATTCCCATTACCTCATATTTTAGCCTTTCCTTGAGTTTGCATTGTGAAGCTGTTTTACAATATTGTGTGTGTGTAGTGTGTGCAGGAGCGGGATACCTTCCTGTGCTGGCACTGACATGATGGAGGGAGGGAGGGGGTGACTTTCCGGTTATGCAGACGTCCCTTATCTCCCTCCCTGTCTCCCCCCAAAAGATAATGCACTGCCGGAGAAAGAACCGCAGCTTGCAGTCCATTGGGTTCACAATGCAGATGAACCTGGGGCTACAGCTACTACTACCATTACTACTACTGCTACTGTGTCCTCATGTTATTGCCCAGTATATGATAAATGGAGTTACAGATGAATGCAGTTATTGAGTGGTATCATTTTTAAAAGTTCTTGCTGTTACGAAATATTTTTATTTGCCATAGGAAAGGGCTCTTATAATGACAGGATTTATTAAGGCTGTAGATGAGCATTGTTCCCCTCCAGTTCAAAATATCAGTCCTAAGCTGAGTCAAATAATCAGAAGGTGAGAGCAGAGAAAGACATCACTGAACACAGTGGAGTTTAATGATTTCAGGAAGAGTTGAAGTTTGAGCTAAGGTTGCAGACACTTAACTCATTTGATGTGATGTCTTTATATTTTATTCTTGCTACTTACTGATGCTTTCCTTCAGTTTAAGAAGGAGTTTTAAAGCTGGGGGGATAAATATATAGCCTTTAGTAACCTCTTCAGTATGAGAGCCTTTTCTGAAGATAAATAAAATCATTTGGTGAAGCAAAAATACCTGGTAAGTTAAATATTACATCACTGGATTTAAGGGATTAATGTTGCCCTGAGACACATTGTTTGAACTGCCAGATTTATTTATTAGATTTGTTGGGTAATATGTACATAAAAGTAGCCAGTTTGAATTATCAGACTAAGAAGGAAGTCTGTGTTGCTGGTAAATGAAGGAACGCAGTACTGTACCGGTTGTTGGAAAGGGTGGAGCGTTTTCGTGAAATTTTTTATGGTTGTGCAAAATATAGATATGTAAGTAGCATTGTTGTTTTGTTTTGTCATAATGGTTTTGTTTGGGTTTTCCTTGTGGCTTGTTAACCCTTCTGTCCAATTATGTACTTTATATTTTATTCCTGCAGGAGAGGGATGCCTTTTTGCAATGGCACTGACATAACTGGGTGGCTCCACTGTCTAGTTATTCAGCATCCCTCACTTCCCTCTCTGTTCCTCAAAAGGATGATGGTCGACTGTGGATGAAGAGCAACTGTGGCCTGCAGTCCACCAAGCTGTTCACATTCAGATGAGCCTGAGGTTACTGCTACTGCTACTGTTACTACTACATCTGCTACTACTACTTCTACTGTTACTACACTAGTACTACATCTGTTACTACTGCTGCTGCTACAGCCACAACTACAACTACCACTACCACCACCACCACCACCACCACCTTATGGTGTTTCTGTTCACTAAGTAATTTCTGGAAGCATCTGTGGTCTATCCCTTAAACCCTTGTAGGATGAGAGCGCTTTCCGTAAGGTATGTTTTTCGTCTTCTGATAACACTAACAAATTCTGAATAGAATTTTAGCATTAATTTCTTTTGCTCCATATTGCAGTGCTTGTATGATGAAACGTGCTAGGAATTGCGATAGAAGGATTTTAGTGTTTATCCAGCCATACCAGGAAACCATTTGCAACACTGGGTGGTAACCATATAACCAACTTATGTGTGTTCCCAATCTGACAGCAAGTGGGTTGGCAGAGGGTTAGTGCCCCTCCCCATAAAACAACTAATGCAGAGTTAAATGGCCTCCCCTTATGGGAATATGGCATCAGGCTATAGATAGATAGATATCAACCATATAGCCAACAACTGGACATTTGGTAACTTCAGATGGTAGTTGATATCTGAGAGGTGGTTGAGGTTTATTACTCACATTATGACACTGGAATGACCATTCCTGTTTTAATTTTTTGCCCTGGATAGCCAAGTCCTGGGACTTTATGCTCATAATATGGCAACACAGAAATGGATAATGGATGGAAGTTTATAATAAAAATAACAATAATAATAATAATCTGATCTTGTTTCTCAGAAGCCCTTGTTCTTCTAGAAGGTATTAATTAGTGTTCAACACACTTTACAATTTCAAAAAACATACAGGCTTAGTCAGCAGATGTAACAGTACTTTAAGCCTTATAAATTGTCTGTCACAACAAGTCTTGCATATTGTTTTTACCTCTACTCTGTTCACTTTAACTAGGCATAAAATTGTCATCTTCCTGTCTTGGAAGCCGACCTGTAACGAGATTAGTCGTAAAATATGGTGCTAGTCATGAAGTTTTCTGATAAATATATTGAGTTGTAGTATTGTCTTATTCTGACACTGAGCTATGAGAAATAAGCAGGAAAAGGACAAAAATCTCTGCCTGGTTAAAGTTGATGAACTATGATGCAGAAACAGTCTTGCTGGGAGTATTTATAACACTGAGATCACTACCTCCACTTTTGGAGGTTATGTATTCATCCCTGTTTGTGTGTTTGTCCACAAGATCTCTCAGAAAGTTAGCGATGGATTTCAATGAAACTCGGTGGATATGTGGGTCATGGGTCAAGGAAGAGTTATCAAATTTTGGTGGCAATCTGAGTTGTCTGGTATAGGCATTGGCAGAGAGATTTACTCTTTGAAGTATGCTTGGCTTGTTGTTGCCCTCCTCCCAGCTCACATCCCCCTCTCTCAGTTTACCAATACCAGTTTACAAAAAACCCAGGCAGTCTACTCAGAGGTTTATTGTTACTGAAATAAATATTGAAGGAAAAATAGTTTAAATGATTCATACTCATTTATTGCAGAGAGGAATACAGAAATAAACTAATAACAAATAGTTTACAGAATGTGTAGTGCTCTTGTCTGGTCGTGTAAAATGCTGGCTAACCTCAAGACATAGGCGGAGCCCAGTAATATCTTGAATTTTTTATTGATATGCCTTTATTCTCTCTCTTTCTCTCAGTGCATCCTGAAGTGGGAACCGATGACTATGATGATGATGATATTTCTTTGTGTACCCAAAACTATGGTATTTAACTCCTTCAGGCTGGGAAAATGTATTCTATATCAACAGATGATTTTGTTTGAAGTTTGGAGAGATTTTTTCGAACTGGAGAGGTCAGATATAGCTTTCAATAATCCTTTTACTGTAAAATGGCATCCCTTGAGCCAAATAGAATTGTTTGGAGGCATAAAGAATAAAAAAAATAATGCCATGAGACTGAGGAATATAAATATGTGATGGTTCTATTTTCCAGGTCATTTGTTTGGCTTCTGGTGTGTTGCAGTTGGTATATTCTTTTTACTTTAAGCTGGCCTGAAGTTGGCATCTTTCCATCTTGAATGCAAAGTTGTAGCAGTAGATTAACACTACTGCTACCCAGTATATGGTGCTAGCCAGGAAGAAGTGTTATGGAAAGGAAGCAGAGTTGTGGTATCATCTGTTCTGCCAGTGACCCTCGTGAAATAAGCTGCAAAAGGATGAAAATCAGGGCAAAGTTAGAGTAAAAGTGGTTATAGCTGTGTTATTGGGTCTGTTTCATTAATGTGTATATTTACCTCAATTGTGGTGTGAGTGAGGGGTGCCTTCATGTGGTGACACTCTAATAACTGGGTGGTGGAGCTGCCCAGATATACAAACGTCTCCCAACTCCCTCCTTATCCCTCCAAAAGGAGAATGGTGGGATGGAGGAGAGGGACATCACCTTATAGTCCACTGGGTTCATTCAGATGAGCCTGAGGTTGCAGCTGTTACTACTACTTCCACTGCTACTACTACTCCATTTGTTTGCATCCAGTCTGTTGTGTGTGTTATTTTGTCCATGCACCCTAGTAAATTTTTGTTGAATTTCTAAGCATGGAGCTGTGTTCAGATTTATAAGTCCAGCAGATAAAACACTGCTATGGTGTTTTAAGTCTTGCATAGGACAGAAGGAAGAAGTTACAGGAGGAGGATGTACAGATGCAAGCACATGGAACAGAGATGCCATCTTAGTTCACACACCCAAACACTGATTATTTCTGGCTGATGAGTTACAGTGAGGGTATCTGGAGAAGAGTTTATTGTTCATAGTTTGTTATTCACACTACACCCACTGCCAGAATACAGTAGTGTAGGAGAGACACAGCAGATCAACATTAACACCAACAGCAAAGAAAAAATGGAAAAGAGAGGATGACAAAAAAGTAACACCTGGCAGAAACAAAGCTGAAAACCAAAGAGAAATGCATGAATATTTATCTATCTGTCTATTGCCAGACACCTTAATCCCGTAAGGGGTAGCCACAAATAAACCGCCTCCACGTCACCCTGTCCCCTACTGTTTTGCTACATGCTTTATACAGTACAGTGCTTAAAGCCATCCAAAGAAGTACACAGATACACATCCAAGCAAGCTCTTCCACAACTGCACACTAATATTCGTAAAGCACCTGCTAAACTGGGTCATTGAACAGCCATCACAGTCACCTTACCAACCACTCCTCCTTTCTCCCAGCAATAATCCATCAGTCAGAAATTACCAGGTTCTTGTGGGTATGTGTGTGTAAGAAAAGATGGTATTTGTTTCATGTGATTGAAACTCTATTCCTCCTCCCATAACTGCTTTAATGTTTCAAAAGAAGGAAGAAAAAAGAGCTATTCCTTCCATATGTATTGCATTGAGAGGGAGTCAAGATACCATGATGATTGGGTGTTCTGTGTGAGCCATTAGGTAAGTGTGCAAGAAAATAGTGATTGATATGATACTGCAGTTTAACAATCACAGGGAGAAAGTCCCTTCGTTTCAGAGGGAAGAAGTGGATGAATTTTAGTACTGTTTGTGGTTTTAAGGTAGTTTGAGAGCATGTAGTAAGTAACTCCATCACTTTCATGTCAAGGGCCAATTTGCTGTATATAATCTGAAGACCTGTATATATAAAAAAAACATGGGGAATCAAAGTTAACTTCCGAGGTTAATGACTTGATGATCTGTGTTGGTTTCGTATACATATATTTTTTTATGTGCAGTAATTTACTAATGTGTGAAGGACTTGACCTGTTTTGTGTTGTTTTTTATTGATAATGTTCTTCTGCCTAGACTTTATCTTTGACCTCTTCAGCCTTTTTTTTTTTTTTTTGCTACTAGAGGGATGCCTTCAAGTGGTAACACTGATATGACTAGACCATGGAACTGCCCAATAATACAAATGTCCCTCAATCCCCTCCTTATCCCTTAAAGGAGGATGGTGAACTGTGGAAGGTAGGCAACCCATTTGACTGCAGAATGAAGTTCCCCGTCTTTTGCAGTCCACCATCCTCTTTTGGGGCGAGAAGGAGGGAATTGGAGGACGTTTGTGTAACCAGACAGCTCCTCCATCCAGTCACATTGGTGCCACCACATGAAGGCACCCCTCTCCAGGACCTGTAGCAAGCATTTAAAAAAAAAAAAACGTTATGAGATTACGGGGTTAAGTGGTTCGACAAACAGCTTTCACATTTTTTTTTCTTACATTTTTTTTCTCTCTGTTCACCATAACCAGGGAATTTGTTCACCCATATCTTATTGTAGAACTGTACTGAATTGTGATTTTGAGCTTTTTAATACACACAGTTTTTGGTAAGAAGTGTTTCTCTTACCCACACATAACTCTCACTTGTTTTTTCTATATCATTACAGTATATGATTTGTCTCAGAAATTTTGTAAATCACTGGTGGCATCGTTGTGTCTCAGAAATTTTACCTAATACCGAGCGGATGTTAAATTTGGCTCTCTGTTATCTTGTTTTTGTTTTTTCTTGCAGGGAACAATTTTGTATGCTTCTTGGCATTTGGTTCCCTCTTCCTTGCCTGAAAAAAGGAAAGAAAAAAAAATGGCATGAAGAGTCCTGTTGCTTCTGTTTTTCTCACCATGGACTTTGCAAATCAGCATTGCGCATCTGCAGCAGTCAATATTGATGACTTCATCTGGCCTTAGTTCAGTGTCATAAATGTCTTTGGCTGGGTCCACCACACTGATTTTCAAAGTCCATGGAAAGGGAGGCTGGAGAGTGACATAACTTTTGGTGCCAGTTGTACTTTCAAAACCACATTTTAAACCATTAATCTTTTCACTCAAAGCACCAGTGTTTATTACGTAGAACAGATTTTTAAAAATTAATTCTTGCACTTTCCAGATGATTTTATTCCTTTTTGAATAGGAATTAATGAAGACTACAGTTTATCCATCATTTCTGTTTCAAACTCTCCTGAACTGAATAAATTTGTTGATAGATAGGAAAAAGAAAATACTGTATATACCAAGTGTCCTCAGGAAAGTGGTCAAGGAAATTTTAGGCCAACTTGAAATGTCTAAAATGTGAAGTCAGGATTCTAGGGGTCTGAACAGTGAGCAAATGAAAGTGTGGCCCATTTCACTGTGCATGCTGTTATTTAGTTCTATATCATGCTTTCTCCTTCCTCCCTTCCTGGATCCCACCCCACCCCGTCCTGTTTAGAAAAACGAGGTCAGGATGGTGATGATGATGAGCATGATGACAAGGATGATGGTGAAGGGTGATGATGATGATAAGGAGGAGTAAAATGGACAAAATATTACTAACATAAAGCCACTAAGTCAGAATGTATTGTGGTCATGCTCAGTATTGCAATGTACAGTCATGGAGCCAAGTGTCTTCTCAAAGTTTAGTAAATACATCATGGAAAAACACAACTTTCTGAGGGATCCAGATACAGAGACCAGTTAAGCTCTTGCATACAGTGATGTGAGTTTTGGTTTGTACTGACTGTCTGTCCATCAAATGCCTTTATCCCATAAGGGTTGACCACAAACCAATCACCTCCACATCACTGTCATTTGTCTGTCCACCCTCCAGCTCTTACTTTCTCCTTCATATATATCTCTCCAATCCATCCCTCCACCTCATCCTTGGTCTCCCCTACTACCTCACTCACTTACACTCCTCTAGTCTGTTTTTCTCCATCCTCTCCACATGGCCAAACCATCGCAGAGTATTTCTCTTAACGCTTTCAATCACATCCACATCAACACCACAACACTCCTTCACTTCCCCATTTGTCTGTCTAGGTGTTTGTTACTTCGAGAAAACTTAAATCAGGTTAAGGTCTTAATGAAGGGTATATCAAACTCCTCTAGTTCTGAAAGTCTCTCCAGAACCGAATTAAAACCTCTAAAAATAGCATGATTAAAACAAAATATGGAGTACTGTAATCAGTTGGAATTAGTTATGTTTTGGCAATGTTAAATAATCTACAGGTAAAACTGTAAATATGGTTAATTTCCACACTATGCCCAAACCACTGTTGTTGAAGAGGAAGAGTGTTATACTGCATGTAGGTTCTTCAGTCATTTTACTTTTACCTGGTCCAAATTTGTGTCCTTTCAGAGCTTATTTCACATTCATCGGCAGGTAAGACAGCGCTGTGGTTCTGTACACTTTCCATAGCACTTCTTCATGACTTGCCTCATATTCTTATATTAACTTAGTATTACACATTAGCACTCATGATGAACAGAAGGCAGTTTTGGGCCAAGGTAAAGTAACGGCAGTATAGTTAGTTGATTTGGTGTAGTCAGTCTGGTGTGTATTTCCAAGATCACAACTTTTTCCATACAGTTTATGTCAAACTTTCTTCAGAAATCTGGGCAGCCCTTCCACACACAACCCAAGGCCTCGCTCAGCCCAGGTTATAGAACTGTAGTATTGGCTGTCCCTCCTATCCATAAAGATTGTATTATCTATCTGTCTATCTGTCTATCCATAGTCAGATGCCTTAATCCCATAAAGGGTGGCCACAAACAAACTGCCACCATTTTGCCCTGTCCCCTGCCATTATGCTGCCATCCCCCCAGGTTCACATTCTCCTCTTTTATATATATATATATATATATATATATATAATCTCACAGAAAATATAAGATCAGTATTATAGGTAGCAATGGAACTTCAACAGGCAAATTTACATCATTAATAATAGACGTAAGAGCAAAAATGAACATAAAAAAGGGAACTGTAAGGAAGGGCTAATTACTTGTGAGTGTATCTTCACACTATAGTTCATTAACTTGGCCCAAATTTTCATCCTTTTTCAGCATATTTTACATTGATCGGTGGCAGAAAAAGAGTGCTATGGCTCTGCATACTGTTTGTAGCACTTCTTCGTGACTGGCATCATATTATAACGTTAAACTCCTGTCACAGCTCAGCGTTCAAGATGGAGAGATGGCAATTTTATGGCAAGGCAAAGTGAATGGAGAATAACGAATGGAAGTGAAGCTCTGACTTAGCTGGATAGACATGAGTTGAGAGTGAGGGGAGTGGAAATGAGTTATCTGGGAGGAGCATGAGGAGTTTTGTGAAGAAATAGACAGAAAATAGATGACATTCAGGACCCTTAGGGATGTACTGAACAGTGCTAGAGGGAGTGTTGTTAGGTGGTTTGGCAGTGTGTGGGGAGGAGAGAGTGAAGGACTGATTAAATGAGTGTGTGAGGAAGATGGATGGAGAGGGGGAGGGCAAGAGAAAGATTGAGGATAAAGTGGAAAGATGGAGTGGAGAGAAATATTGAGTGTTGTGGGACTGAGAAAGGGCAGCTTGCTTGCGGAGGACAGAGCAATAAGGAGGCCACCCCTACGAGATTAAGCCATTTGACAATAGGTAGATGGATTTTCATGCTTATATTACTGCAGTGAATAGTAGGTGTAAGAACATGACAGAAGGAAAGGACAGCAGTCTCAGTACAAAATTTTACACTTCAGTTACCCATTAGAATGTTGATGGTAAATATCTGCACACCAATGGCATGTACAGTATGTGCAGTGTACAATGGAAGTAAGTCAGATGTCATTTTGCCTTAGCTGTAAGTAGTCCTCTCTCATATGTGGAGATTTCTTCAAGTGGAGTTTTCTGAATTTTTGTGTACCATAACTGATTTTGTGTCTGGAATACTGTACAATACGTAATAGGCCTGCTTATTTTTCCAAAATGATACACATAGGACATCACTGAACATACTGATAATAAGTTTTGTACTATAAGAACTTACCATTAACATTTTCAGTTGGTAGGCACTGAATGAGAGATGCATGTGCAGAACAGTAAAAAAGATGCTTTACTGTGTGAAATATCATTACAAGTGATCAACAGTAGTGATAAATCTTTGTAATCGTTCAGACTAATGGTATCAGCTTTAATTATAACAACCATAGTTCAGAACACAGTGGTACCATGATCATTACAATTTTGGAGACAGGAAAAGGTCAAATCATAACGGAGTTAAAAGGAAGGAAATACTTAAATGTGGCGGAATTAAGGATATTTAAATGTGGCGGAGTTAAAAGGAAGGCAGGGTATTTAAATGTGGCGGAGTTAAAAGGAAGGCAGGATATTTAAATGTGGCGGGTATTTAGCAGCGCCAGGACAACAGAGGCGGCGAGTGTGTGAACCAACATCCGGGTCGCGGTGAAAGTTGCTCGGCCGCCATTACCGCCCCAGAGCCCCAAGCTAGCGCCAGCCTCATCCCCTGCCATCCGTCTCCTACCCGAGGCCGCCGCTTTCATTTCTCCCCCCAAGTGCTACACCAGAAGTCGCATGTCAATCCAGAATCTTAATACTTTCGGTGAGTAACGGGAAAGTGGCGGAAAATTTGATGAAAAATGGGGTGGCAGTGACAGGGTTGGGTTGTCATTGCAAGATCCTCCTCGGCTATTTTGGGCTTCATTTTGGGGTGTCCTCTGGGTCCATATTTTCCCATACTACCGATTTGGGTATTTAATTTGTGAGTTAATCTTTACGGGGTGTGGGAATTTTATGGGTGAAAGGTTTATAGGAATTGTCTAGATATTGTGCAATTGCCATTTTCACAGGAATTTTTATCACGGAGCAATTGCGCAGTCCTGGCGTGCCCCGGATGAAACTGGTGCAATACTGATGCCATATTGCCTATCAGGGAGGGACGGCGTAATTTCTTGGATCGCGGAAGTGCTTTGTATTATCTTGATAAGAGAAATTTGGGTCGAGGCCTCAGAAGTGGGTCACTTGTCAAACTCGGGTGCACCCATTTTTTTTTCCTCCATTTTTTTTTTTTCCCCCTCTTAGATTTCCCCACGTATGTTCCAGGTAGGCAGGTATTAATTGGAAATATGGTGGTACTTGCAGTAATAATGACTTACATCAGACTGGTCCTGCAAGCATTTTTCTTTTTTTTCTTTTTCCTCACTCCATTGTTCACTTAGCCTTCGTTGTAGATGGTAGCTATATATTTTTTAGAGGTGCTAACATACAGACTGAAAGACAGATTATTTGATGAGGCGTGGAGTTGATGGTGGAATGTTCAATGTTGCATGTTATGTAAATGCAACACTCTTCTTTGTGCTTGCAGGGAGAGGATGGCTGTTATTAAGACACTCTAGCTGCATTCATAGTGGAAGGAGGTATTACAGACAAATCTTCACAAATAATGTATTAAAAAGGCACAGTAGGGTTAAAGGTGGCATCAGATTTTTTTTTTTTTTTTTTTTTTTTTTTTTTTGCATTTTCTTAGTTTAGGCTGCCGTTTTAACTTCGAAAATTTATGGTTGTTTTTCACAAGGACGAGCCCTCATCACATACCCCAATAGTCGTACATCCAGAATCTCCACCAGAAGTGTAGAGAGCATTGAAGGTGGAGGAAATATGGTGTTAAAGCCTAATCAGATGATGTGATTATTATTTAACATAGAAGTGAATTTAGTGACATTTTCAGCAGGAGTGGCCTCTCATTATACAGCCATAGTATTGTGATCAGCAGTGGGTTTGAAAAATTGAGGTGGCTTTTCAGTATTTGGAATTGAAATGAGAAGCGAGCAAAGTTGAGTGATTGGTTTACTTAGTGTGAAATATACAAGGAGTAAAGCTTAGTGGCAGTTGTAGGTGGTTAAAATTAAGGGGAATCAGGAGAATGAAGCTCCCTAGTTAGTTTCAAATGCACCAACATATGCACTCGGCAAGATTGGTCCAATTAGCGAGATTGTAAACATGCTGCTGTGCTGTGGGTGTCCGAGGCAAACATATCGGCAATTTTTCTGGTTGTATTTATGGAAGGAAAGTTGCCCAGAATAATAGGTGCTGTAGTTTAGGCCTGTGTGTGTGTATGTGTGAGAACAAGATATTTAACCTTAAGTCATAACCAGATTCAGAGAACTGGCTGCCTGGTACATCCTTCTATTTTTTATTTATTTATTTTATTTATTGTTTTTGACAACCATGGCATCCTTTCCTCCTAACCTTGGCATCCTTTACTCCTAACCTTGGCATCCTTCATTCCTAACCTTGGCATCCTTC